>JAOTOM010003124.1:0-110000 GCA_034440615.1 Ashinkailepas kermadecensis
AAACGTCGTAATGTGAGGGTTACATCGGCCCCTATGCTACTCAATTTCAAGTTGGGGACCAATGCCTCTGCTCTCAACGTTCCGTGTACTTATACATGAAGAGTCCCACAAATGAACACTCCCGAAACCAAAATACCGTACCATTCTGTAATTCCAGTCAGGTTTCGATATAGGTGGGTTATCTTGGTCTGAATCTCCTTTTCCCCCCACAATTCTTTGTCGACACATCGAGACCAATGAATGCTACCATGCTTCACGTCACATAAAACTCAGTTTGCCGTTACCATGCAAGTTCGCACAGGTGCAGCACACGGGTACTGGCACAGGATTCTAGACGGGTATAAATCTGTACCGATTTGGAATCTACAAGAGTTCTTTTGAGTCGTATAATCATAGTGATGGTAATGGTAGCAATGATGCCAATGATGTTATTTATAACAAGTAAAAGCTGTAGACTGACACAGACATCATATCAACATGAAACAATTATGTTCATGTTTTGTGGGTGTCTGCCAATTCTCTTCGGCAATCCCCGAAGAAGACGTTTCCCTACAATATGAGTGGGCCCAATGTAGCAGCACTTGGGATATTCAAGCAAGGATTTTCTTTACCGGAATTTAATTAACACACATTTCATTTTTGGTAACTTCGACCTGAATCACTAGCCATTTTTCTCCACTTTCTCCTCAAAGCTAGGTCATGAGGCCATATTTATAACAATCAAACAGTTCGGTGAAATCGAAGTGTATGAAGCTGCACTCGCACATGCTACTTACCAATATGATATACATTTTACAATCGGGTGCCTAGTTATAGAAAGATTAGAAGCTCTTTACCTTCAAGACACTTAATTCTTTAGTTAATTTTTTTAAAGACAAATGATCTTTATCCTTCTTTTGTAAAAAAATAAACCTGAAAATGGAGAATAAATAATCCCAGCCATAGATCGCACCTAGGACAGAACCTTAGGATGAGACCATGGTGTGCTATCCCCTGTCGATATCACCTGGAACGCGGTCGAAGTGTGACATATCCATAACAGGTACAGAAAGCGGTCAGGAGCCACCTTTAACCTCAGCCGTTTTTCCAGTCGACACGTTGCCCGCACGCCAAGCGTTAGTCACGAGATGGCCAGTTGAAGTCGGATTTGGTCAAGTCGAACGCCAATTTCCTCTCAGCTCTCGTCTGACCCAAACATATGGATTATGATACAATAGGCAGACAGGGACCGATCGAAGTTGGAAAAAAATGATGGCTGCCCTTTGGATCGCTCTTTGTTTTTTTTCACCTTCAAGGTCTACAAGCAGTCTGGTTTTTCTTCCCTCTGGTTTTCGAAGCTTTTGGCTTCACGATTTACCTACACAAACAAGGTGGAGCCCGGACACCCACGGCTCGCCCTGAACGCCAGGTCCTCCGCTTCGCCTTCATGTTGCGAGTGGTGTCCGGAGGCCAGGACCTCAAAGAGCTCCCTCCAAATGTACTGTCACGAGTCATGTGTGTATGTCCTCTGTATGCCTGTTCGGTAGACCACTTTCTTTGTCTGCCGGCCGCCGTCTCTCTCCTCCCCTATCGTGCTTGCCAGATACCGGATGACATATAAACGTCTTGGTAGCTTTTTCCTGACGAAAAATGTATCTAGCAGATGGGACTCGGCGTCCACTAAGGGACATTATAACATCCACGGCGTTAAAACTACCTTGCCGATGTGTTACATCTGTGCCATTAATATTATAAGTCAGCATTTATTCATGAACAAAACTTTATTGTAGGATGCAAAGTCATTTTTGTTAATACATGATAATAATATATATTGATAGCACACATAAATGATTAATTTCAATAGCACTTAAAACCGTAACTTATAAAATGTGTGCATGCTGCGCTTTATGTGCAAGAACAAAACGTTTGCGGTACAGACTTCAACTTCTATCAATAACTATTGTTTGCCTAGCAACGCCCTTAATTGACCTCCCCTACCACTTCACCAAATATCAACTGCTCCCCGTAGTTCTGCACCAATAACTTCAAGGAACAAAGGTATGTTTATAGAGAGAAATGGTCAATTATGGTTTCCACTGTTCTTGATGTTGCTACTATCAATGCATTACACAGTGGGCCAGATCACCTTCAAAGTCGCTTTTAATTCGAAGCGCCTGCCAGATGTGAAAATATAGTGTTTTCTGAGATTCGTCTGTGCGCTGAGTTCGATTATGTTGTCTATTTTGGCGTACCAAGTACTGGTAGCCCGTGAGAATGGGGGGGGGGGGATAATTCATCGCATTAGGGTTGTTTGTGAATTGATACACGGACGGATGTCGATTCCAGCAGCTGCTGATCGCGGCTATGAATAGGATATTGCTGTACTTATCAAGGCTCGGCTAATACAGTGTATAGTAGTAACAGTACTATAGTAGAAATGAATTATCCTAACATCAATATCGTACCTAAATTTAGCAGACAATTCGCGCAAGGCCGCATCTATATTTCGCATACATCGTGCAACACTACTCATGTCAACATTAGCATGTATGTGTGCACACAGGTGTGTATGTGGACATGCAAATCACACATGACCTACATATCTAATTAGTCACGTTACCTGTCAACTGATCCCACCGAAATCGCCAACACTATATTCAACTTACATTGTCTGGTGTGTGGTGTGTGTGTGCGTGTGTGACTTAGTCCTCTTCACTACAGTTCGAGTCGACAAGGCTCTCAGCTGAGTACGAGTGGGACGTCATCAGTGGCATACCGAGGGGGGCATAGGGGGAGGTGCCCCTCCTCCTGAGAAGTTATGGGGCCCCAAGAATCCCGCCGGGGTTCGGAAAAAATTGCGCCAGACTCCAAAAAAAATCCTGCTGGGGCCCCCAAAATCGTTCGGGGGCGATCGCTAAACAGTTGGTCAGTTAACGGTCGCGTTTCTCTTCGCGTCTGTTGACTTCAGTTCCAAGAACTCACGGACAGGACGTCCCCGCCCCGCTGAAGTGAACGGCCCACTCGTTGGCACTTATGTATGTCCATCAACGTGCCATTCAGCCAATCTTCGTGCTTGGGGACATATCGTTCCATGTGCCGTCCAACCTGATTCAATCAGCTCGTGTCTTATGACGTTATGCAGGTATCATTTGCACTATTTCAATTTATCACCAGATAGTTGTGATCCTCTTTTACAGTCCAAAAGCCGAATTAAGATATCAACTGTCGTTTTGATAATACCCTCATCCTGTTCAATATGCCCAAAGAGTTGCTTTCGCCTGAACCAAACACGATATTACTCAGATCAACACGATGGACACTTGTGTAGCGCCGCACAGATAATGCTCTCTATTCTACCCGTGGCTTCAAATTGACGAAGCTCACCGGTGTGCGTCAGTGACCTGGATACTCCACATGCGCAGGTCGGGTGACAAGGCTGTCACCGTCACCCGACCCGTCCGTCTCATATTGAGCAGAGCCTCGCTCTCCGCTAATTTGACACCCATCTCATGCACCGTGGCGACAGCGGAAGGCCGCCGCGGAGGGCTGTCAGCTGACTGATGTGCCGCGCGGTTCCAGCACATCCAAACTACAACTGAAATTTACGGATTTAGCGCAAAAATGCTCAACTTTGGGCATTGGATCCACGATTTGAAGGCATTGGGTTATCGCTGTGTGTTAAAATATCCGCGGAACTCGGTGGAACTCACTTTATTGTCCTACACTGGGGATCTAGGGAATTATCTACGTAGAGGAGTAGGAACGGGCCCCTAGCAGGGCCCTCCGGCAGTGCCAGGGACACGTAGAATCTCAAGGATAGGGCGACCGGCCCAGCCACCCCCTTAGCTACGTCCCAGTTTGTGGCACTAACTGCGAAGATCAGCCGCAAGGAACAAATGATACCCACCCCTCCTCAGGCTTCTGGCTGCGCCATGGGATGTTTTGCATGTGCATGTATGGGCATCTAGTGCTTTACATCATTACAAATTATTTGTTCCAAGCTAGCAAAAATAATGGTACCATATACTGAGCGACGTCAAACTGTTTTGATCTCGGGAACTATATGAACTACCATATAAATATTGCTACGAGAAAGCGCATGGCGCTTTGGCGTAATTGTATAGTTTATTTATGTGTTGCGCTCTCTTAGTTTTAGTGTAACTCCGCAAATATAAATTTTAGTTTCTCCGGCAGCTCTCGAGTCGTGTTCGCCTCAGTTCGGGCCTGTGCTCTGCGTTCCATTCCTCGCTGGCTCCGTCCTCCTGAGCAGCTGGTAATGTGGTGTGCCATTCTGTGCAGAGGCTACATTACGATGTGACCTGTGCGTGATAACTGTCCTCGTAAGATTGGCTGGGTACTGCAGCCAAGAAATGGCTTGCTGTGCGTGATGGAATGTAACCTTTTCATACTATACCTGCCATCACACCGAGTAATGACGCTTCCCGAGGCATTGGCGATGTCACCAGAAAGAGAGAAAGCTGATTTAACCATAAATTGGGGTGTCATATCCATACATAAATTGGGGTGACATATGCCACGAATCATGGCTCACTAGTTTATGGCAGTGGTGTCACCATATTCTCACCCAGGGCTGTGGTGCTGAGCTTAAATTGACTTAAATTAAATAAAACCTAAATCAAACTCATAACCATTTCTGCTCCTCTAAGAACCTTGCATACCAAACTTATATCAATGCGTATACGATTTTCGCGAGCTGGGCATAACTCAGCTGGCCAAATCCAACGAAGCTCACACGTTTGGGGAAGGGTCTGCAGGGTAAATAATTTGCGGAGACTAAATTTCTTCCTCTCACTGGCGATTCGCTGGTTCATGGGATCCAAAACGTCAAACTACGCAAAGCTAATGAAATGCAGCAAATTCACACAAACTGATTCGCACGGGCGCACCTCCTCGGATCATCGGGTGACTCGTAGTGCACATACGACACCCGGTGCTTAGGAGCATAAGTGTAGGAACAGCAAAAAACAAACACTCAGCCATGGAGAGGTGACAAATACCGACCAACACGGGGCCCAGACACAATCATTACTGCGATGTACAAATGATATCGGCCTGACACCTTAATAATATTACGCTTCATTGGTCCTCACAACTTTGGTGTGGGGGGGGCACATGTCTCACCTTTTCCTTTTTCTAGGCCTGTCTATGCTTGGGAAGTCCAAAGTTGTTCGGGGAGAAGAGGGACGATGGATTTCCCAGGTATGTTCTTCACAGTTAACAACATAAAATCATGGCTTGCTTAGCACAGCCTCTCTCGCGCCCAAACAAACAGTTCTCGAATCCTCTACATAAAAGACGATTTATGACAGTGGCGTTAGCAAAGAACTGCTAAAGTAGTCGATGCTATCCCATCTCTGTTTCTGTACCCAGAAACGTCTACAGAGTAGCCTTTCCCTGCTCTTACTTCGTCCCTCCCGACTGTTCCGTGCATTCATCAATATACAGTTTGCAGTTCAGTGCACGGGCGGAGACCCCAGGAGTGGGTGGGGATGTTGGAAATCAATGCTGTGTGCTGGGCCCGTGATCTCCGTTTCTGGGTGAGAAAACATGAAGCTGAAAACATACAGCTTTCCAAAAATGAGAATCTGGCCATGCAGTGTTGCAAATTATGGAGTTTTTGATTCGATTGGGCGATCCAGAGGGCCCGCTTCTAAAGATGACCCTTGAGTTGAAAGATATCTCCATCTACAGCTTAGTGAACAGCTTATATGTCACACACCGGTGATGGATAATACATGAGGGCGAAGTGGGCCTAGGCAGACCTGTTTCATAGCATGCTGGGAGGTCATGTTAACCAATGGTATGACATATCACGATTATGCATACCGTCATCTTTTTGGGGGATGGGGATCTATTTTAATCATTTGGTGTATATGTATTTTCTGTTCATTACCTTCAGGAGTATGCTATGGCCATTCGGAGGTCGTGGGAATTGGCAGACAAAAATTCGAAGCAACAGATTTAGGAAGTCTGCGTTTTTTCCTCGCATAATTGACTGCGGATCGAACGGTGTGATGTTTTACTTCCTGAACGGGAATGCAATCGCCAGGGGTCGGTAGAAACGAAACAAAGTCTGCGAACACATGTCAGCTGCTGCAAAACTTGCACACTTTGCAATACAACGCATACTGACTAATTTTGTGAGGGTTGGAATTTTCCATTCTGCTTCTTAACGGATCAGTATCTGTTTGGAAGAGCTAGAAAACACAGAAGGAATTAGCTGGGAAGCGAAAGCGCTAATACGACGAACTTCCAAACTAACAGAGGATTTCTGAGAGGTGCTGGTCAGGCAATGCGCAAGCTAAATGCAGCATCATACTAGGACATGTTCGTGCAATGTTCAAGAAGGATAAGCATGACATAGAAAGCGAAGAAGCACTAACAATATGGTCGTACAATACATTTACAAAGATAGGAACACTAATCTTGAATGGCGGCTGAGGGTTTTAGGAAATACTGCTGTTTGATGATTTATAACACTTCTTCAATTCGTTATAGGTTACATGAGGCGAACTATTTTTTTAAATTCTAATTTTCGTGCATTCTGGAGTCATTTTTATAACTGATGTGCACGTTTGATGGGGAGCATACCACACCTAGAAATTACCAACATAGTTGATATAGTTTATAAAAATGAGTTATGTAGGTACTTCTTCGAAATTTTCCAAGCATGCCTTGTCGTCACTTTTCACACACAATTTGGTCCGACGCGTTTCGGCCAACAATATTTGTAATCGATTTTTTACGTTGCGCCAGGCCCGTTTTTTTAAGGTCAACTAAGAATGACATCCAAATGATTCTTGGCTTTGGAATATTTTAAAATAACTGGTGAGGGGCGAATGACCCCTCCCTCTCTCTATTCCATTGCACATACATGTTAACACGCGAATGACCCTCCACTCTCTCCGGAACTGCGAGTTAGGCTTCCCACGATTACAATGACTAAAGCTAGAGATGTGAAGCTTAGCATAACCTAAGACGGGCTACTCAGTGATGTTGCACTGATAGTTAGAAGCCGAGGTGAGCATAGATTAGGCTATACGGTGTCGCAGAAACGTGTGCCCAGCCGATCCCGGGCCCAGGCTGGGATCGGCTGCAGCCGATCCCGTGCCTGCACCAAGCGGGAACCACGGCTGCACCGATCAGGCACCATGGCTGCACCAAGCAGGCACCACCGCGAAGAGGAGCGGACGTGCATGACGAATGTGGCCTGTCGTGTGTATTCACCAATGTTGTGCCATAACTGTGTTGGAAATATATGAGTGAATATGACCCGAAAAGGAGACAAGATAGCCCATGGGTAGAGCGCTGGTTTTTCAACCCAAAGACTGGGTGTCGTTCGGTCGCTTCTCGCTGTCGCTAAACATCCAGGTGAGCAATTTCCCGTATAACTTGGAATGGGTTTGTGCGTCGTGAAAGCTCGAATAAAAACGGCAAGAAATTGTAACGAGTGTTTTGAATAGTTACTTGTCGTTTTCTAAATCGATGTTACGTGGCTCGCACGTCAAGATATCGATTATATATAATTTCAGTTGTAAAGATGATGCAGGACGAACGTGCAAATTACCTGGATCACAGCGAGCTCATTTAAGTCATCTATATAAGAATACATATAGACTTAAAATGTAATACTGGAGGACATAGGTGGAGAGCTCTCGATATTCCAGGAGGGGGGGGGGGGGCAGCAGCAAGATTTGCCCTCCCACAGGCAACAAATCCAACTTAGAATGAAAAAGACATCGGTTCTGGCGTTGTCTCAGCCCCTCCTCTTGAATGTTGCATTTAGGTTGATTCTTCTTGTAGAGCAAAATTTCCGCAGATGGTTCAATGAGGGTTCAACGAACCCAGGGATGGTCCTGACGCTCTTCCTCGGAATGCCAACCTCTACTGGAGGGCTACGCGCCCTGGTTAAATTTCAGTGTCCAATGATGTTGGAATCACGGATCGGCTGTGGCCAGCTCCCGCTCTTGGCCACCAGGTGTGATTTGTGACGCCATGTGCAAAATGTAAATTTAATTGTTTTCTTCAACAGCTGACATAAGTTATTATTTTTCCAATGCCTCACTGTAATATATGAAAACTGACCCCACATACGTGACAATGTAAACCCGAAAATAAACTGGAATTTCTGCATATTTTTCTGGGTTGCATCTCAAGCAGGTTTTTGGGATCGCCTTTGCTATCCTCCAACCCAAATTAAAATGACATGTCAGAGCCACTGTGTGCACGCACTATTTTACCGCAATCCACCCTTAACAAACATTCCCCGGGCTGTCGCACCGTGTTTAAAACTATCTAGCGTACATGCGTAAGCTTGTCTACGACTATTATCCTGCTACATGAAAGCCGAAACATCGAGCATTATGATCGGAATATAACCCTATGTGTAGTGCCATGTTACTGGATTATGTCAATTTTTTGCAGAACCACACCCATAAGTTCCGACACTATAACTACAAGACAAAATTAAAACAGGAAATATCTGAACTTCAGCTCCAATTTCCGACCACAAAATGAAATGATACTATACGAAAATAGCCCGGAGCTTTCCACTTTATCGCATAAAGTGTAGCAAGACATAAAGCGTGGCTGCATTCTGCAGAATTTCACCACTGCTGAGCTGATTAATCCGAGGTGCTTTAGATGTGCGCAAATATAATCGCACATGAGTAATACATGAGTAATTTTTTCCTTGAGGGTTCGGAAAGGTGGTTCGGAAACTTGAAAACTTTTCGCCGGATTTCCATTTTTATTTTTCTTCCATTTTCTTGAACGACGCGCCGGTCATTTCTAAGCAGGTACGCAGAAAATCACGTATATCGACCGGTAAAATCTGCATTTACGTACCAAAAACCAGACGGGTGGGCGGATTTCGCCCCCCCCCCCCTCCAGTGCGCGTGTTGCACTGACCAGCATGGCGTTCCAACGCCGTGCTGGTCAGTGGCATGCCTGCAGGCATCCCGGTACTACCGACAGCCACCACGCCACGGGACATGGCACCCTCCCACCGCCGAACCAGCGCGAGGGGATCAGGTGTCAGACCGGAGGGGAGGTCTGACAGGTGATCGTTCTTTCGAGATATGGCAATGGGCAGCCCTCCAGGGTACGACCAGGGTACGACTATTACCAGGGTACGACTAGCCGGCATATTCCGGTCGAAAAATGCAAGTATGCGTGAGAATCACAATGTAATGAACATTTTAAGCTAGCCATGAAATCTGATACAAACAGGTCTGAGCGGTGTGTTCGTGCTATGCATCCGCCACTGCGCCGCATATCAGCTTCCCACGGGACGACAGCCGGTTCCCGAGTTCTGGAAAGCTAACAATGCGCGCACACCACACGCGTATTCAATGACACATCCTGCTATCTAGTGAGAAATCCGTCCACTTTCGCGCCACAGACGCTGCGTTTTCTCCGTCCCTTCCTCAGACAGCTGATCAATGGCGTTACCAGGGTACGACTAGCCGGCATATTCCAGTCGAAAAATGCAAGTATTGCGTTAGAATCGCAATGTAATGAACATTTTAAGCTAGCCATGAAATCTGATACAAACCGGTCTGAGCAGTGTGTTCGTGCTATGCATCCGCCACTGCGCCGCATATCAGCTTCCCACGGGACGACAGCCGGTTCCCGAGGTCTGGAAAACTAACAATGTGCGCACACCACACGCATATTCAATGACACATCCTGCTATCTGGTGATAAATATTGTGATCTATACTTCAACGTTCAATCGCATGACATTCATTCAATATCCGTTGTTATAAGACCTAGACCGTGCTGCTACCTAGCGATAGCTATCTGAAGTGATGCTTCTATAAAATAGTGGAGTTCTTGAATCTGTGGAGGTTGCGAGCTGTGGAGGTTATGAACGCTTCGCAGTTGTGGAGGTTACGAGCTGTGGAGGTTATGACCGCTTAGAGTTGTGGAGGTTATGACCTGTGGAGGTTATGAACGCTGCGGACTTGTGGAGGTTGTGAGCTGTGGAGGTTACGACCGCTTGGAGTTGTGGAGGTTATGACCTGTGGAGGTTATGAACGCTGCGGACTTGTGGAGGTTGTGAGCTGTGGAGGTTATGAGCGCTTCGTAGTTGTGGAGGTTGTGAGCTGTGGATGTTATGGCCTGTGGAGGTTACGAGCGCTTCGGGTATATTGAATTTGTGGAGGTTATGAACTGTGGAGGTTATGATCTGTGGAGGTTATGATACGCTGTCCTCTCCAGGTCGGGTGATGGTGCCGCCCGCCCCGTATAGCTTCTCGGTCACCTGGCGTCCTCCCATTCGCGGGATCAAGGCGTCCTCCTAGTTGAGCCCCCAGGGGGTGGGGTGCGCGAAGAGCCGAACCAAATCATTTGCATGACAAATTAAAAAAAAACTGAAATCATGGGACTTCTCGTAAGGACCAGACTGGCCAAACCCTTGATGGGTATGGGCGCGTGACCAATTGTAATGTGCGAACCCATAGCTTTCGCACCCTTGTTTTCAAAGCATTGTAGGGATCAAGGCCGCTTGCGACCTTGTCTCCATTCCAGCGCCGTGATGGTTGTGACCGATTTGGATCCATCCTGAGGTGTGAACGACTGAGAGACGGTGGACTTGAGGTAGAGTTCGGAAACAGCGAGGACGCAGAATAGGCCAAGACAGCTACAGAGTTTTAGTTCACGATCCGTAACCATGAGGGGAGCCATGCTGTTGCCACCCCGATGCTGGTCTGCATAAGACGAAAAACTCCGTGAAAGGCATCAATTGTTACGACCTTTTAGGGGTGAGCCACGAAGATATTGTTGATGGCCTGAATGAATTTGCAGTGATGGAGGCCAGACGCATTCGCATTCGTAAGGGTAACACTATGGTACCAACCAATAACATTATTTTGACCTTCAACCGACCTGACTTGCCGCCTGATATTCGCGTAGGTTATGTCGGGGTCAAGATTCGTCGTTTTATCCCAAACCCGATGAGGTGCTTGATTGATTGATTATTTGGGCTTAGGGGCGCATCAACTGCTACCGGTTATGTAGCGCCCATTACGGATGCCAGAGGTTTGGGCATACCAAACAAAACTGTAGGAATCGTCCACTCTGCGGCAGGTGCTCATCACCTGAACATGAAAGCCCACAATAGTGTAGCGCGGACAAACCGTGGTGCACCAACTGTGGGAGCGACCAGGTGCCGCACACTACGTACGACCGGTGCTGTCCGACATATCTCAAGGAAAGAGAGATCATGTCTATCAAGGTTGCGAGAAACTTATCATTTAGAGAGGCTAGGCAGGCTTACGACGCGGCCCACCGGAGGGTATCTTACGCAGCGATCACCAAAGCCAACAAAACCACACTCGGTCTACCATAAATTCAGAGAGGAAGTGCCGCGGACCTCCTCTCGCAACTCGGCGTACTCCTCCGCTCTTTCGGCATGGCGTGTGTACCACTGACGGAAAGAAGTGCGTGCCATCGAAAGAGAGTAACTCGTAGCGGTACTGCAACTGACACCCGATTTATACATGAAAAAAGGACCCATGACGTCCCCGTATCTCGCACACATGCAGTAAGTTCTGTGCAAAGGGGGCTGCCCGCTGAAGTCTCCGCCACTGTCTCCTTGGAGCCAGAGGAGGGAGAGTGGCGTGAGGTACAGCGGAGGAAGCGCCGCAACAAGTCTTCTGCTTCTACATTAGAACCTACGTCAGCAATCCTTCCATCCATCAATGCCCGACCCGCCTCAAACTTCTCCCCCCCCCCTCGCATTTCCCATCTCAACTTCCACACCCTCCTCAGTACCATCCTATGGACCCAAATCCTTGCCATCTACTTGCATGCACCCCACCTCCATCACAACCACCACCACCACCGCCACCGCCACCGCCACCGCCACCGCCACCGCCACCGCCACCGCCACCGCCACCGCCACCGCCACCGCCACCGCCACCGCCACCGCCACCGCCACCGCCACCGCCACCGCCACCGCCACCGCCACCGCCACCGCCACCGCCACCGCCACCGCCACCGCCACCGCCACCGCCACCGCCACCGCCACCGCCACCGCCACCGCCACCGCCACCGCCACCGCCACCGCCACCGCCACCGCCACCGCCACCGCCACCGCCACCGCCACCGCCACCGCCACCGCCACCGCCACCGCCACCGCCACCGCCACCGCCACCGCCACCGCCACCGCCACCGCCACCGCCACCGCCACCGCCACCGCCACCGCCACCGCCACCGCCACCGCCACCGCCACCGCCACCGCCACCGCCACCGCCACCGCCACCGCCACCGCCACCGCCACCGCCACCGCCACCGCCACCGCCACCGCCACCGCCACCGCCACCGCCACCGCCACCGCCACCGCCACCGCCACCGCCACCGCCACCACCACCACATCCTACCCGACTTCACCATCTCAGTCCACCACCCGTTCGGACCCCCAGACATCCAGACATCCAGACTGGCGGCTGCACCGATGACCCGATCACCATCTGGGGTTCAGGTACAGCCTGGAGCACCTGACCTGGGAGCCCAGGGACGTACAGCCCGACGAGAGTCCGTCGCCTCGAGCCCGGAGCCCGGGAGCCAACGCCCTATAGCGACCCATCCGCCTTCGCCACCAATCTGGAATGTGATGGGACCCCCGGAAGTCCTCCCGCGTCGAGCCGGACACACCGATTTCTCCCCCGACCTCGAGCCGCGTTGCGAAGCGCGCCCTGCCCGGGGCGGTGTCACCAACAGAATTTGGTATTTCAAGGTCGCGCCCGCGACATCAAACCTCTCCGGTTGCAAAACCGGCAACTGAGCGACATTAGTTGATATCTATTGTCTTAGCCATTTTTAGTAACATGTATGTTATTCCATTTTAAATTTCAATTTGAATGCCTCCCTCACATGGCACTTTACAATGGAACTGCAGATGGCTGAACACTCGCTTATTGGACCTCCAGGCTGTGACCAGCAAATATCTCCTAGCTGCCATCAGTCTCCAAGAGACGAAGCTGGTGCCGGATGCCCGTTGCACCATCAAGGGATACTCCGTATTTCAAAGGGATATTCCGACTGACACCGTTGCGCACGACGGCGTCCTTTTAGCTATACACCACAGCATACCTGTACATTGATTAGTTTTGCAAACCTGTCTACAAGCTGTTGCTGTTCGTGTCAACCTGAATCAACGTGCAATGACAATTTGTTCCGTGTACCTGCCGCCAGGACTCTTTCTTCCTGCTGCAGTTCCCCGTCTCGTAATGCTGGAACTCCCTCCCCCAGTTTTACTGTTGGGAGACTAACTCACACCACACCGAATAGGGATGCCTCGCCACAAACTCACTTAGCCGCCTTTTAGAATCTTTCATTCACGACGAAGCCCTCTGCTTTTTAAACACAGGATCTCCGACACATATTGCTCTCCCATCTGGAAGTAAGTCGGAATAAATATTTAAGTCTGTGCAGCCCCCAGTTGGTCTGTGCAGCCCCACCTGATCTGATTCTCTCAGCAGCCTTTTGGCCCTGAAGCGATTTTACCCCCCCCTAACCCCCTCATACAAGACATAATGTTGCTCATTTATGGGTGCTGTATGACCAACGCAGTCGATGCGCCCCTAAGCCCAAATAACCAACCTATTGTTGGTCATGTTATGCCTAGCTCAAGAAGGGAAAAGTGTGGTACTGTGCTGGATACCAAGTCACGTGGGAATTATTGGAAACGAGCTCGCAGACGCAGCAGTTAAACGGATACTAAAGTTAAACGCTCGGCGAATGCACGATACACGCGTCGGTTGCCACTCCCTGCAAGGGACTTTTGCCACAGTATATCTGTTTACCTGCACAACAAGTGGCAGTCTTCCTGGGATGCTGTCCTGGTCAACAAACTGAAAGTGTTAAAACCTCGCCTGGGTGCATGGCAGTCTTGCTCGCGAAGATCGAGGCGTGAGGAAGTGATTCTGTGCCGCCTACGTCTAGGACACATATTTTACACATCGCTACCTTCTATGCTGGGAAGAACGACCAGCCCGCCCACGCTGCGGCGACAACCTGTCTGGCCCATATTCTTAGAGGGCTATATCATAACATCCAGAGTTCATAACGTCCAGAGTTCATAACGTCCAAAGCTCACAACGTCCAAGGATCATAACATCCAAAATGCGAAATAAAGTTTTAAAAAATGTCTCGGATAGGGTGCGTTCATAACGTCCAAGGATCACAACGGCCAAAACTGGCTTCAGAGGGAGCGTTCATAACGTCCAGGGTTCATAGCGTCCAAGAAAGTCCAAAAATAGTTCCTCAGTTGTCCGTTAGAGGAGCCAGCGGAACCCTGGTGGTGAAATCGTGCGGCTGCGTCTCCGCTTGCTGTCAACAGGTGGCAGGAGTGTGCAGTTATTGTCGCATGGTACCTCGCAAATGTGCTGCAAAATGTGATCTGGTGGTGATCTTCAGGTGTGGATTTTGAAATCTTCTCCAGTTCCTCCAGGGGACGAATACATTTCCTCAGTGGGTCGCCTTCGGTGGGAAAATTCGTTGGGCGGGTGCAGGGGCTGCGCATGAGAATACTGAGGGGGCACCTTTTCCTCCGAACAGAGCGCCTTTGGCTGGAAAATTCGTTCCAAAGGGGCTGGGGAGGGTCTTTTCCGGTCCGACCGGCGACACCTTACTCTGGGGAGCGGTGGTAAAGACTGCCGTGGGACGCTGGGGAATGTGTCGGGACGTCACTGCTTATCAGTTATCAGCTATCTGGACGGTCCCCAATGCCGGAACACTGGACTTTGACCATGAGGGGTGCGGTTCACCGACGCGCCGGGCCGGGCATCGTAACAAGCCGTTGGGCATAAGTTTGAATGCATACAGTTCAGTTTAGTGAACACACAGCAAAATGGAATGGGCGATACCTTGCATTCGAACCCAGGGATATATTATTTAGGCGTAAAAGCTAGGAAATCCATTTATCGCGCATTCTTATTTTCCTTCCGTTATTCACAACAGATAACCTCACGACTTAGGATAAAATACACATAAATTGTTGTGTTCGTTGCAAAGAACATGAAAATACAGGAGTTACGCCCAAATAGGGAAAGCAAAACTGGACTCATTTCGGCCGGATATGGTGAATACACGACTAGAAACTGCTTGAAATTGTTCTTGTTCACTCTGGTGGAGCATTATTGCAAAGCGCAGATCCAGGCTGCAGGGTCGGACGCATATGGTGCAAAGATGACTAAGATCAAAGATCAAAGATCTGATCGCATTTGCAAGGAACAGCCGTGCATCTATGTCGACCCCTCGTCGTTATGTCGTATTTCCGCAATTTAGCGGGAAAAAATGCCGATTGCATGAAATGCATCCATGCAACAACGGCTTGGCGGTCATGTGAGGTACTTTTATACTCATTTTAAGAACATGACGTCCCTTATTTGTTTGTTCTGGAATCGCTCCTGCTCTTTCCGCGAAATGCAAAAAAAATATTGCGAGGTGCCTTCAAGAAGCCTGCTAGCCCATTCAACGCCAAATCGACAATTGAAAGGGCCAAAATACACCCAAGAATTTATATTTTGATGAAAATAATTGTGTGGGGTTATCTGATGCACCGAATCCAGCTGTACCATTCCTAGAAAGAACAGATCAATGGTCAAGGAGTTAGAGACTGAGGCATTTGCCGCCCCGGTAGCTCAGTTGGTTAGAGCGCTGGCCTGCACTGGTCTCCCCTGTCCTGGCAACACAGGGTCCGTTATTTGGGCTTTAGGGCGCTTCGAACAGAATTGATCATAGTCGCTTCACGCGCTCGCATTTAGCCCCCGGCTGGGATGGTCAGTTGGCAGCTGGCCCGATAAGGCCGGGGACGAGGTACCGGGCGGCCGTGTCTGTGCATTGACGGCACGTTCAACTTTCGGTCTAAATTTCATAGATCGGGTGGTGGGGCCGGGGTTCACGCAACAAGCTCTGCTTAGCAATAGAACCCTGGTTCATAAAGCCACCCCAGCAAGAATTCGGATTCAATTGTTGTTTTTTTAATGTGATAGGTCACCTAACAAGGGTGTCTTTTAAGGTGTTCAACTCAATAAAGAACGATCCGAATTATGCAAACGTATGTATAGGTGAACTCACAATAATCCACTGCATCTTTTGGCTCTTCCGGAATTTTCCTTTACGGGCTATTTGAAACGTGACATCGTGACCTAAGGGCACACGACCTACTTTAACTTTCGGAACAATCACAATACGATCTTAAAAAAGTGCAAAACTGAAGTTCGATATTTTTTGTTTCGAAGCAAGTAATTAATAAACAGGGTTTTGCGCCTAAAACGCTACATATCAGCTCTAAATTAGGCATGTATGGATATTTTTGGTCTAGTGTACCATTTAATGTTTTAATATGTCTCTAAAACGGTGTCACTGAAATATAAACCTGTTCACGATCAAGGCACGTGCTGGGATGAAAACGTTGGTAATCTGAGCCTGAGTGTTGTGTTGCAGGAGTATTTGAACACGTGATGTCAAAGGTTAAACAGATATGATAAAATTTCTACAAATTGTGGTAGTAGACGATTTATAAGTCCTACCTTGCGATGAATTACAAGGAGAGAGAAGCATCCACAACACAGCAGCCACATTATGATCACCGAGAAACCTTTCGCGCAACCATTTATTGCACCTCAAAAGTTAAAATATCTGCGAATGTAGTGAAATATCAGGAAGGGCACAAACATCAGACGGCGCCGTGTTTGGGTGCCCAGTGCCCACTGCCCACTCTGGCTGACCGTGCTGCCTGTGAAGCAAGGACATTTCTGAGAGTGTCTGACGCAGACAAGGTGAAAGAAAAGCTATTTTATGAGTCTGACCAGATCAGCCGCATGTGTCTCGGCAAGACCGACTGTGTCACGGTGTGACAGGCTGATGTAACCAAAAGTAGAGTTCCGAAAAGGCTTGTTTTGGGAAACTTGTGCGAGATATATGATCTATGCAATGAGAACCCTGAAAACTCTCGCACCGGCTTCTTAACCTTTGCCGCCCTTCGTCCGAAGCATTGCGTCATGGCAAGCAGCAGTGGGACGCACTCGGTGTGGGTGTGCACTTATCAGCAAAACCCGAAACTGTTCATATCCGCTCTCGGCCTTCCCGGTCTCAAAGGCCATGACCTCCTCAATCACGCTGTATGTGGCAAGGAAAACCGTGATTGTATGATGCACAACTGTGAGGACTGCCCTGGGGAAGACGGGGTGATGACCTTTCTAAGGATTATCATCACGGACAAATCAGGAGAAGAGAGAGAAAGTGATTCAGCTCCAGATGATGACATGTATAATGAGATTAGGTACAGACAGTGGATGAGCATGCATCAATGTGCACTCGTAGAAATAGTGTAGACCAAAGAGGAAAGCATGGGATATTTGAGCCAGCAAACCGTCACGCTGACCAGACACCACTTTGTGGCTAACAAACAAGGTCAGTACTTCACCTACGCAAAGGCCACTGGCAAGGAGGACAAAGCGATTGTCCAGTGCGATTTCGCTGAAAATTATTCATTTGTGGTGCAGGATGTAGCTCAAGGCTTCTACTGGGATTCGTCCCTATGTACGGGGCACCAGTTTGTAGTGCACTGGCGTGAGGACGAGGTACTGTGCCATCAGAGTTACTGCTGTTATCTCTGACGGCACAAAGCACAACACCGACATGGTGCATGCGTTCCTGCAATGGCTTATCCCAGAAATTCGGACCGCAGTACCTGATCTCCAAGGATATTTATTTCAGACACGGCAGTGCTGCACAGTATACGAATCAGCATAACTGCATCAATATGTGTTACCGTCAGACAGATTTTGGGGTACCCTGTGAGTGTTTTTTTTCCGCATCTCATGACAAGAGTGTTTACGACGGTATCGGGGACACAGTCAAGCGTGTCGCCGCTCAAGAGAGCCTCAAGCGCCCGCTTAGCAACCAGGTACTGACGAAGGAATGTTTGAATATCTGTCGCACAAGTTTGTCAACGGCATCAAGTTCATAGTTGTATCAAAGCAGGAGACAATGAACGCCACGACCCACCTCATCGAGCGCTTCTCGAAATCCGTCACGGCGAAGGGAACACAGGGGTACCACAAGTTCGCACCAGTGACCCACAGAACCGAAATAGTTCATTAACTGTCTACCGATGCGGCGCGTGTGTTAATGGTAGCTGGGTGAAATGAGATGAGTTAGTGTGCGCTCTGATACATATTTTTTATTGTTATTATCGCAGTGACAGATCATCAGTCTGCATTGGGATTCTGACAAGGTATGGGATGATCTGCAGATCTGTAGATCATCACATTGCATTACATTATAATACTGTACTGCAACACCTAATTGTATTGCATCGCATTGTGTAATTATGCTACTTCAATTATATTACGCTGATATAGACAGCTCACGTTCCAATTCGATTCATTTCAAACTCAACATGTCTCAATGAATGCGTCCGCACCAAATTTGTTCTCAAACAGTTCACGATGACTACACTTACGCAGTCAATGACGCTCATCTTTTCGGTTCCAGAATGTGGGGTTTGAAACACCAGAAAGTTGATATTACAGTGGTTGGCGGAGTTATAATCCATTCAGTGTTGTCGGTGAAATATGATCCGTACATTTTTGATATGCTGGCATTGGTGCAGAAATATATTATATCAGGTGAAAAATTGATGTTTCTGTTCTTCCTACAAGTGACGATCTAGGATTTCACAAATCACCCTTCGTCGCTTCTGCATTTCCAGAATAGCATTGTGAGACTCTCGAAGGTCAAACTAGGTCATGTTATCTTAGGTCACAAGTTCACGGTTTAAAAAAGTGCGTGAACAGAAATTTCGAAACTGACACAAGATGCAGTGGATCATGACGAGTTCAGCCATATATAGCTTTGTGCAATTCGTGCTACTCTTCATTGAGTTACAGGCCTCCAAAGAGTTCGGTGACCACTCAAATATGTCCGAGGCTATAACTTCTTAAACGTTGCTCGGATATCTCTCAAAATTGCATAGCAGCTGGAATATAGTGACAAACTTACTCTATATGAGTACTTTCCTTGGAATATGAAGTGTAGGCTGTTACTTTGGCCCCTTCACTTGTCAATTTGTCGTGGAATGGGCCACCTACTACAATTCGTAGGCATTTCTGCCATTTCTGTTTAGCCCTTGACCTCACAACGAGTTAGAACACTTATGCAACATAACACTCTATCAGATGACTAACATTATCATTCCCTCACGTGCCTCGAACGTCAAAAGTCTTGTATTTTAATAACATGCCGTTCTAAACACATAATAACAGGCCACAATAAACTAGCACAAAAACAACCATGCATGTCTAATTTAGAACGGATAGGTAGAGTTTTAGGGACAAAACACTATTTTTATGTTTTACTCCGAAAGATAAAATATCTAACTTTATTTCTGCACTTTTTCAACTCGCAATGTGACTGTCCCGAAGGTTAAATTAGGTCATTTAAGTCATGATGTCACGATTTCAAAGAACCCGAAAGCGAAAATTCAGCAAAAACCAAAGTATGCAGTGGAATGTTGTTAGTTCACCGATATATGCTTTTGCATAATTCGGTTTGTTCTTCATTGTACTAAGGACCTCAAAATACACCATTGTTAGGTGGCATCTCAGAAATGCCAGAGGCTATAGCTCCTTGACCATTGACCTGATCTTTCTAAAAACGGCATGGCTGGATTCAGTGCATCTGATAACCAAACACAATTATTTTAATCAAAATATAAAGTATTGGGTGTTATGCTCTTGTCGATTTGATGTGGATGGGCCTGCTGTAGATACAGCCATGTCGAGACAAAAAGTTGACATTATGACACAAAATGTACATGTAAGCTGTGAACAGCCACCAAGTTTCGTGAAGCTACTCCTAATAGCAATTGAGATTGAAAAGCATGAAGAAGGGAGTGGGACTGAATCAGCATCATAAGGAATCAGGGTAAGACAAGGCAAAGTATATGCTTTCGTTAGCAAGGGAGAAATATCGGAAACATTGACATTAGTGCACACTCGAAGATGGGTGTTTTGGGCTGCAATGAATCTTGCACACAGTACATGCGATGCATGGGCTCCCCAGGAATTAAATGGAATAGCGCAGTGGACCAAGTTAATTAACGCATATCTGCGTTAGGGACCGATGGTTTGAATAACCATTTGCTGGATATTATATCTGTATTATTATATCAGGCAACTTCTTGAGCAGCTAGCCAAACATTACACGAATATTTATCATGCCTTGCATTCCGTGTCTCATTTTCCTCAATCCGTACTGTACATACCTCGCAAGAAGTCAACAAGTTCAAACTTCAGTGGATTTCTGAGCGATCATGAGTGGAATATATTGGTAATGTGTGAGTTTTCGTCTGCCCGTCCCTGCAGGCGGGCTTCTACATTTCTGGCGTGCGTGCGACATTCGCTGTAGTTGTGCGTTTCTGCTGGAGCCATATGTTGAGGCGTCCCACCTTTGTTAATTGTACGTGTACCGCGCGTTCTTCCTTCATTGATGTGCGGAGATAGCGAGTATTATGAATTGACGTAAGTAGCCAGAGGATTTTTTTTACTTGCTCACAGTGTTAAGCATGCTAGACTGAGTTTGAATGGGAAATGTTCCTGGAAAAGACTGAGGTAGGTAAGGTGTTTAGCAATCCTGAGGTCAGAACTATCTTCTCGTGACTTTGTGTGTGACGAACTTGAAATGATTACGCATATTACCAAATCAGCATAGTATGAGAGAAGGCTTAATAGGTGTTAATTTATTGTGAAATCATATAGGCATATTTATTTTTACAAAGTTCAGGCCTGGTCACGAGAAACTACATACCTTTTTACTTTTATAAGTGTAGAGCTTTTAGTTTTTGAAGAACACATTTCGTTTTTGAATGGCAGCCTTCTGAGTTTTGAGTTTTCCATTCCACTTGCTCACAAGCCACAGGCTTTCTGCATGCTCACAAGCTGCAGACTCTGCATGCTCACAAGCTGCAGACTCTGCATGCTCACAAACTGCATGCTTTTCACATGCTCACAAGCTGCAGACTCTGCATGCTCACAAGCTGCAGACTCTGCATGCTCACAAACTGCATGCTTTTCACATGCTCACAAACTGCAGGCTTTCCGCATGTTCACAAACCGCAGGCTTTCAACATGCTCACATGTTGCAGGCTTTCCACATGCTCACATGCTGCATACTTCTGCATGCTCACAATTGCAGGCTTTCTGATTGCTCACAAACTGCAGTCTTTCCACATGCTCACAAACCGCAGGCTTTCCACATGCTCACAAACTGCAGGCTGTCCACATGCTCACAAACTGCAGGCTTTCCACATGCTCACATGCTGTATACTTCTACATGCTTACAATAGCACATTTTCTGATTGCTCACAGGCCACAGGATTTCCACATGCTCACAATCTGAGGCTTGCTGCATGCTCACAAAGATGCAAGGTTTCTGCATGCTTATATGCTACAGGCTTCTGGCATGCTCGCAAGCGGCTGCCTTTCTGTATGCTCACAATCTGCAGGCTTTCTGCATGTTCACAAACTGCAGGCTTTCCACATGCTCACATGCTGCAGACTTTCTGCATGCTCACAAGCTGCAGGCTTTCTGCTTGCTCCCAAGCCAAAGGATTTCCATTTGCTCACAAGTTGAAAGCTTGTTGCATGCCAGCAAGCTGCATGCTTTCTTGCTGTTGACATACTGCAGGCTTTCTGTATGCTCACAAGCTTCAGACTTTCTGCTTGCTCACAAGCTGCAGGCTCTGCATACTTACAGGCTGCAGGCTTTCTGCTTTCCCACAAGCTGCAGGCTTTCTGTTTGCCCACAAACTGCCCACAAACCTGATTAATTGGTTGAACTATAGCATCGAGTAAGAATTTTGGCAATTTACAGCAACAAATTGCAAATGCAATGCAATTTGGCCTCTAAAGTTACAATAGTACGACATCCCGGCCATTTTTGGCAGTTGCCTTAGATATTGTTCTACTTCAAAGTGGGCATCGAAATTTGAAAATGATTACACCGCTAAGGCGAGGAGTAGATAAGATCAGGCTGCGTGTAACTTTCACGGATGTCCAATGTTAAAATCGGCTTGCATGCAAATATTTCATGCAAATTGGCCTCTTAAGTATGGCCACTACGGCCACAAGGAGTAGTCCATCTTATAGCGAAAGCTTGGTTCTACTTGGAACTAGGCGTCGAATTTTTGTTTTCCTGGTCAGTTAGTAGCTACACCGATTACATCACGATTTTAAGTAAATTTCCCTATGGCGGGTTAACGCTTAGAACCGGCCCAGACCGCTAAATGAGCGGCTAGGTCCGTAACGGTAAATCTTACCATGTGTCCATCCTTGTACAGAAAACTACTGAAACATACCATCCATTATAGGTGAATGAGGCTAGTTACTCATAGCATTGCCTGCTCTTTCCGAACAGCATTGGTTTGGTGTTGCAAGTGGGAATGGCTTGCAATAGTGGTGAAATATGTTTGTACGATTTCTTGTGTTATTGCTGTTGATATTGCACAAGTCTCGTGTTCACACTTTCAATCATAAGTGCTCTCTCATACAGTGCATAAGTACTAAAGGTGTTCTGGTCAGAACATTTTCAGATTGACAAGTGTAAATGAGAAATTAGTATTAGCAGTCACCAACCAGGGGGTCTGAACCATCACAACCCACCCCGGATCTGCAGGCATATGCAGTGGACATCAGATTGTCTGCATTTTATATTTAGGCCCATTCCACAACAACTCGACAACACCCAATATTATATATTTGGGTGCAAATATTTGTATGGGGTTATCTGATGCGCCGAATCCAGCTATAACACCTTGACAGGTCAACGGTCAAGGAGTTATAGCATCGGGCATTTCTGAGATGCCACCAAACAAGGGTGTCTTTTGAGGTCCTCAGTACAATGAAGAACAATCCGAATTGTGCAAAAGTATATAGCGGAATTTTCGTTTACGGGACATTTCAAATCGTGATATCGTGACCTAACGTAACCTGACCTACTTTAACTATCGGGACAGTCACAATGCGATTTGAAAAAGCGCAGAAATGTAGTCCGATATATTATCTTTCGAAGCAAAAATAAATAAAAATAGGGGTTTTCCCATAAAAATAAGAATAAAGAATAAAATAAGAATAAGAATATGTGTCACATACACAGACATGCGAAATACAGCGTGATCGAGGAGGTTGCGGTATTTGAGAACGGGAAGGCCGAGAGCGCATATGAGCAGTTTTGGGTTTTGATGATAAGTGCACATGCACACCGAGTGCGTCCCACTGCTGCCTGCCAAGACGCAATGCTTCGGATGAAGGGCATCAAAGGTTAAGAAGCCGGTGCGAGCGTTTTCAGAGTTTTGCTTGTATATATCATATATCTCACACAAATTTGCCAAAGCAAACCTTTTCTGAACTTTACTTTTGGTTCCATCAACATGTCGCACCGTGACACGGTCGGTCCTGCCGAGACACATTCGGCTGATCTGATCAGACTCATAAAAATAGCTATACTTTCACCTTGACTGCGTCCGACACCATCAGAAATTTCATCGCTTCACAGGCAGCATGTTCAGCGAGAGTGAGCAGTGAGCACTCGGCATCCAAACACGGTGCCACCCCTTGTTTGTGCCCTCCCTGATATTTCACTACGTTCGTAGACTTTTATTTTTGCGATGTAATACATGGTTGTTCAAATGGTTTCTCGGTTATCGGAATGTGATTGCTATATTGTGGATGCTTCTCTCTCCTTGTAATTCATAGTAAGGTATAATTCAGAAATCATCTACTACCACAATTTGGAGACATTCCTGACATTTTGTTTGACCCTTGACCTCACGAGTTAGAACACTTGTGCAACACAATATTCAAGATCAGATGACTAACATTATCATCCCATCACGTGTCTCGAACGCCAAAAGCATTGTATTTCAGCAATATACCGTTCTAAATACATATCCATATAGGTCACAATAAACTAGCACGAAAACAATCATGCATGCCTATTTTTAAACGGATATGTAGGGTTTTAAGAGCAAAATCCCTTTTTTATTTTCTTTTTTACTTTTTTGCTTCGAAAGATTCTGTCGAACTTTATTTATGCACTTCTTTAAATCGCATTGTGACTGTCCCGGAAGGTGGTGGTTGTTGGTTTTACGTCACGTCGACCGTTGAGTCATGTAACGTCGCCAATCTCTCGCGCCGATTGGCAGCGGACGAAGAGCAGCGACAGATGAGACTCGAACCCACAATCTTTCGATTGTGAGACGGGCAACTTACTCCTAGATTACTCGTCCCCTTTCTGTAAAATAGGTCACCTGTCCTAAGGTCACGATGTTTCGATTTCAAATATCCTGTAAACGATAATTTTGAAATAGCCAAAAGATACAGTGGGTCATTGTGAGTTCACCGATATATACTTTTACACAATTCAGATTGTTCTTCAATGAATTATAGTCCTAAAAGACACCCTTGTTGAGTGACATCTAAAAAACGCCCGAGGCTATAACTCCTTGACCGTTGACCTGATCTTTCTAAAACTGGCACGGCTGGATTCGGCTCATCAGATAACCCCACACAAATATTGTCATCAAAATATATAATATTGAGTGTTATTTTGGCCCTTTCAATTGTCGATTTGTCGTGGAATTGCCCATTCCATATGGCGGTCTTGGCCAATTTCATTCGGTTTGATTTGAAGAGTACACTCAAGAAGAGTTAGATTGGATTTCACATGGACGTATTGTGATATACTGGTGCAAAACACTATTTCTCTCTTCGTTCCCGTTGTGATTTCAATTCATGTTGGTTGTGATAAGAACGTTCCGTCGTGATCCCTCTGCGTGGGGGGGGCAGGGGGGCCATGGCCCTCACACTTTTCAAAGTGGGGGGCCAACAATGGTAGCTGGCTCTCCCATTTTTGAGACATTTAGAATTAATAAAAGGCAGCATGCGCACATTTGAATACGTGAAAACGTTCCTGCAATCCATAACTAAATAAAAGTTGCCCATATCACATGGTAGTACTTCATTTTTTAAGTCATACACACTTGGACATGACCTTACAACAACGCAACTAATTCAGGAGTTGATGTAATGCAACATATGTATGGATATTCACACCTTATATTATGTTATGAAAGGACTATAAAGCAGATGATGTGCCAGCTAGTACCAAATACATTCATACTAGATATTCACTGCGGTTCTTTTACTGTTAACATATTTAACAACGATTTCATTAATATTGTCTACAGTAGAACATTACAAAGGCTGAAGGCAGTAACGTAAAACCATCAAGGAAAGACGTACAATTTGCAAGTGCAAGTTCTTTGCCTTGATATTACATAGCCATGTAGTATATATGACCTTACTCCTAGCTGCCATACACCTCAGCATTTACATGTATTTTGATCATTGAAACATAAAATTACTGCCACGATACATACATTGTGTGACTGTAGTATGAAATAGAACGTAAAAATTTCCACATTTCAATGTATTTTCACAGTTTGGCACAGCACACAAAAATCCAACCTCTTCAGTGAGATGCCTTGGTATTACCGGTGCTGGTATCCAACATAGCAAAATACTTATTTTCATCCTTCATTATGGTAGCATAGATACAATAATGAAGTCCACAACCCATTATATCAACTTCAAGTGCGAGAACGCCTGTCAGAATCTCAGAATCCGCGAGAGGATTAGGCGCTCGTGGTGCGACCTGACAAGGTCACACGAGTAGTGATATGAAGAGTGATGATGTGACGAGTAACGAGCGATGCTTGTCATGTGACCTGAGAAGGCACATGACGAGCATGGCAACTGACCCGAGTGGATCTTCAGCTCGGTAACTGCGTAGTGGCATTGACTGCACGTTAAACATTGAATTCAAATTATCTCGTTGAACAGAAATGGTTCGGTAAGATGGTGGTGCCATGGTATATGTAACAATCTCTGCCAGTGGCGCAACCAGGATTTCAGTTCGGGGGGCCAGGGTTGGAGAGCGGGCCCCCTCGCAAGCGGGCCCCCCTCATGTTTTAAAAAAGTCTGCGGAAAACATGCACTTACTTTTGAGCGGGCCCCTATGTTTGTAAAACTTCGCAGAAATAAAAGCACTTTTCCTTTATCAGGGGCCCCGGTTCGAGGCGGGCCCTGGTTAAAACGGGCCCCCAGATTTTCAGTTGGTTCAAAGGGCCCCTGATTCGAGCCACAGATCCGCTTCGCGGGCCCCTAGCCAGGGCTCTGAGTAGGGTGGCCCACTCCGAGCCAGGGGCCCGCTTCGCGGGCCCCTGGCTCGGAGCGGGCCCCAACAAAATTTCGGGGGGGGCATGGTCCCTTGCCCCCCCTGGTTGCGCTACTGATCTCTGCTTAGCAAAGACACTGATCCCATAATCTATTCAATGAAGACATTTTGATTAAAAGCACAAAACACCGAATTACAACGGAGACTACTACCAAGGCTTTTCATCGTCCAGTGATGTGTACGTCCAGGCTGAGATTTAAGAACCCTGAAGATAATGAGATGAATTTAGGCCAATTGCAGTGTGTATATTTCTGAACGCTACTTCTGGTGCAAGCAGTTAAATGGGCATAGGAAAGTCGATTTTGTGCGATGACGTCATGGTTAAGATAGATAGATAGACGTCATGATGGATGGATAGATACGATAGACGTCATGGTTAAGCTATGCAATCATTGGGGCATGCGCATTGGCGTATCGAAGGGAGGGGGCATTGGAGCAGTCCCCCTCCTCATGAGAGGTTGTGGGTCCCAACTAATCGCGTCTTGGTTTGGAAAATAGCGCCAGACTCCATAAAAATCATGCTGGTGTCCCCAACAATCGCACCGGGGCCCATAAAAATCACTTTGGAGCCGCCAAAAAGTAGCGCAAGGATCCCTGAAAATGAGGCTGGGGCCTCCCAAAATCCCACCAAGGCCCCTGAAAATCACATTGAATGCGTCAAAAATCGTCCCGGGACTCTAAAAATGACGCTGATGGCTCCAAATTGTGGGATCGGATCCCTGAAAATACCGTTGGGCTTCCAAAAAGTCGCGCCAGGGCCCTATGAAATAACGCTAAGGCCTTAAAAGGTCGGACCGCGCCCCTGTAAATCACGCTGGGGCTTGACAGGCCGCACCGGGGCCCCAAAAGTCTCTCAAAACGTTGGGCCGAGGCCACTGAAAATCACGCTTAGCCTAAAGGTACCAAAACGTCGCACCCGGACCCCTGAAAATCATGCTAGGGGCTTGACAGGTCGCACCGGGACCCAAAAGTCTCATCGGGAAACACCCAATAAATGAAGCCGGGGCAACGAAAAATATTCAAGACATGGAAAAACACTGGGCTCCTAGCGGTCGATCCAAAAGAAGCCAGAACGTGTTGGGGCCCCCAAAGACGTGTCGAGGCCACTACAACTCGCGATAGGCATTCCAATAAATGAAGACATGGTAAAAAAATCGCACTTAGACCCAAAAACGTCGCGCAGCTGCCCTTGGAAATCACATTAGGGGCCCAAAAGGTCCCGCCGGAGCCCCACAAGTCGCAGTTGGCTTCCCAAAAATCAATTCCTACCCGGAATGTTACTCTACGGCCACAAAAATTGCTTCAGACCCCAAAAACGCGTCTGGCCCCGGAAAAGAAGCGCCTTGGAGCACCGAAAAAAATGCACCGGGAGACCGGAGAATCGCACCGGGGCCCAAAAATATCGCGCAAAAGGCTTACAAAAAATACAAGTCGACGGCCAAAAATCATAAAAGGACTCCATCGAGTCGACCCGAGCAACGGAAAATTCAGAACATGCCCCGAAAGAAAGTTCTCCAAAGGGCCTTTGTACTCTTAAGGGTGCCATCGCCAGAAAAAAAAACTCGTTGAGCAGCCACAGTGGCATACCAATGGCAAATGCTCCCTCCCCACACATCCTGAAGAGGTGGACTTCCAAGAACCCAAGAATCGCGTCGGGGTCCTCAAAAATGGTTCTGGGCCCCATAAATTTGCGTCGGGCCCCCAGAATTAGGGGTTATAAATAAATGCAACGCACACCAAAAAACTTGCACCGTACCCGAAAATGTGCGCCGGGGAACTCTCACTTGGGGCCCAGATAAGTGCAACACGCTCCTCGAACCAGCGCAAAGCCCTCAAATATCGCGCTTTTCACCAAAAATTCCTGTCAGTAGTCCCATAAATCCTGGTCGGGGAACCAAAAATTTCCCTCGGGGCTGTCTCCCCCGACGAGGCACCACCTTTCCGTGGTGTGTGGGGGTGGGGGAGGGGGATTGCGTGCCTCAAGGATCCGCCGGCCAGACCACCAGGAAGCCGGGGATGGGTCAGACGAAGAGATCCTCTCTCGTCCTCCCACCCATACGCTCACATTCCAATGCCCATCCCAGCTCAACATCCATGTCTTTCACCTCGCCCTGCAACACCAACTATCCCTACTATGAACAGGTAGGACAATTTCCCCAGTTGGTTGGTTGGTTGTTGGAGTTTAGGGGCGCATCGACTGCATCGGTCATGCAGCGCCCATATCATCGTCAATCAAGCAGGGCAATGTAAACAAAAGTCAGTCAGAATGGCATGTCACGAGGTTAAGTCAGTTGTAATACCATATCGTGCTACGATTCTCATTTGGCCAGGTATAAAAGCTAGTTAACGAGGAGTATATATCACAGAAAATTTGATTTCCGGCAGGAAGCGGAAAAGCGGAAAAATTGAATAATGGACGACTCGTCCCCTAATACTTCCATAAGGGAGAGAGAGGTACGCCCAAAATGATGCTATCGCTCCTGGTTAAGTAGACTGCAGGCAATCAGTACGTGTCGCACTGATAGAGCATCATGGGACCTTGGGCAGAGCGGACTGTCGCGGTGTCGGTCAAAAGGTAGCGGCGAGTCTCATACATGTGGCCAATTCGCAGGCGACATAGTGTCACCTCGTTCCGTCTGACGTCATGTGATGAAGATAGCCATTCACCAAGACAGGGTTTGATTGTTCTCAATTTGCTGCTTGCTGAGGCGTCCCAACTGGCCTGCCACCTCTTGAAGAGGAGGCTTTTGATTTCTGGATGGAAGTCGGTGGCAGGGAGGGGGAGACATCGTGTGTAAGGAGCACGAGCAGCATGCTTTGCTGCAGCATCAGCGGCCTCATTGCCACTGATTCCCACGTGGCTCGGAATCCAGCAGAACACGACCGTCTTTCCTCTGATGGTCAGCGATGTCAGTCTAGATACAATATCCTGTAAAATAGAGTTCGTTGAATAAAAGGCCCCCAGAGCGAGTAGGCTACTGAGTGAGTCGCTAAATAGTACGTGTTGTGCATAATCAGAAATCTCAATGAAACTCAATGCTTTGTTTATGGCGATCGGTGCTGATGTATATACAGATGCGTTGGCTGGTAGAGAAAACGATCTGCTAACAGTACCCGACACAAAGGCACTTCCAACACCAGTGTCCGTCTTCGAGCCGTCTGTGTACGTTGGTGTATAGTTTCTGTATGATGAGATCAGTTCTAGCGCCCGTAATTTAGGTTCTTGTGGGAGGACGTCACCTTTCCTCAAGCACGAGAGTGACACGTCGATATTTGGCGAAGCCAATTTCCAGGGAGGACAGTTCAATGACGTTGTACGCATCACCCCACGTAGTCTCATGTTGTGTTCCTCGAATAACGCTCGGATTCTGACGCAGAAAGGTAAGGCACTTCTGCGTCGTTCTCTAAACAGAGCCAGAACATGCCACGAAAACACTGACCGGTAAGTAGGATGGTCAGGGAACTGGAGCAGTTTACATGCATAACACATCCCGAGTAATTCACGTCGTAAGGCAAGGCATGGCTCGTTTGCCTCTGCTAAAAGACTGGCAACCGGAGCGGTGCGAAATACGCCAGTAGCAATATGTAGAGAGGTGTGGTGGATGGTGTCTAGTGTTTGTTTCGCTGTGCTACAAGCACCATCATAAATAAAACACACATAGTCTAATGTCGACCGGATCGTTGATCTATACATGAGAAGCAAAGTTCGCCTGTCAGCGCCATACGACGTCCGTGATACCCCCTTGAGAATGTTTTGCGTTTTAAAACATTTGTCGCGGAGCATTTTAAAGTGGTTCCTGTATGTCAAACGACTGTCGAATATAACAACGAGGAACTTGGCCGCCGGCTTTGTTGGGATTGGTGACTTGAACATATATATTTCCATGCTTTCACATCCCTGACGCCTGCAGAAGTGCATGGCAACCGTTTTGCTTTGTGAGAACCGGAAGCCACTCTTGTTTCCCGATCGCTCTAGGCATAGGACGGCAAGGTGCAGCTGTCTCTGCAGTGCTGGTGCAGATGTACTCGAAGTCTAATTTGCAATATCATCTACAAAGAGCGAGTGACAGATGGAAGGCCGTAATCCACAGGTAATGTCATTAATCATTGAAGCAAACAGTGGTACGCTAAGCACACTGCCCTGTGGGACTCCGTTTGCTTGTAAAAAAAACAGTCAGAAAACTGGTTACCGACGCGAACACGGAACCGGCGATCTGCTAAAAAGTTTTGGATGAACATGGCCATTGGACCGCGGAGGCCGCATTCCTACAATTTTAAAAGGATTCCGTGTCGCCACGTTGTGTCAAAGGCACCCCCTATATAAAAAAAAACACTGCTCGGAGGTGCCGTTTCTTCGCAAAAGCAGAACGAATGTCAGTGTCAAGTGATACAAAATGGTCTACGGTGCAGCAATTCTTCCTAAAATCGCACTGAGAGTTTGTTAAAATATTCCTATCTTCTGGATGCCATCCCAAACGGGTGCTCACCATTCTTTCCAGCAACTTACAGAGACAGGACGTCAGAGAGATGGGGCGGTAGTGTAATGGATCGTGTCCACTTTTTCCAGGCTCTAACAGTGGTATAATCGTAGCCTCACGCCAGGCTTCGGGAAAGTGACCTTCTGCTCACATACAGTTAAAGGTAGTTAATAACACGTCCTGGACAAATGGCAGCAGATGTCGTAGCACTTCATTGTGGTTTATAGCCGGGCCTTCGAACACGTTTCGCAGGCCATGTAGTGCGGAAGAAAGCTCAGCCTTGGAGAAGGTCTCGTTGTAAGCCAATCTTTCTCGTGTCGTAAAATTTATTATAACTCTCTCACTCCCAGAGCGATACCGCAGAAACTCCGGATCTACGTTGCCAGCAAGGCACCGTTGCGAGAAAGCTCGGCCAATCCCGTTCGCAACCTCAGATGGCTGAAATATGTCACGACCGCCTGACCGTAAGACGGGCAAGGGAGTGGGGGATAATTTGCCACCGATGTTCTTGCTGCGAGCCCACACCTCAGCTGAGGGTGTGGATGAGCTGATGCCTCCGATATAATTGCGCCAGGATGCCCGCTTGGCCTCCAGAACCGTCCTACGCGCAAGGGCATTGGCCTTTCTGAAGGCAATTAAGTTAGCCATTGTGCTCTGTCGCCCGTTTGCGGGCCAGAATGGAGTTCCGGCACTCCAGGGTCCACCACGAGACCGAGGTGCGACGGGGTGCTCCTGTTGTCAGCGGGACACAGGCAGTGGCAGTGTCAATGAGTCGCTGCGGAAAGTCGGCTACTGATGGTGGATGATCGTCGTCGGATGTAAATTCTGCCATAAGTTTGGGGTAAAATTATATCCAGTTGGTATTACGTAGGTTCCACCGCCGAGGTTTCCTGCCAAGAGCAGCTCCATCCTTGTATTCCAACCGTACTGGCATGTGGTCACTCCCGAGTGGGTCAGTGTCCACGGACCACTCTAAGCTTTGAGCCAAGGTTACAGAGGCTCAGATCTGAAGCTGATGTACTACCAGAAGGCAGAGTAATGTGGGTAGGCGAGCCGGTGTTCAAAAGAAACAGGCACTCATCGTGGATAAAGCGTTCCAAATGTCCCCCGCGAGCGTTAACGGAATTGTATCCCCAGGCAGTGTGATGGCAATTAAAATCGCCCACTAGAAGGACCGGAGGAGGAGTTCTACCATTAGCCTTCTTAGTTCTGCACCAGGAAGAGGAACTCCAGGCGGTAGGTATACGGAACATATAGTCATTGCACGGCGGGGAACGGCCACACGTGCCGCAACTGCCTGTAGCGAGGTGCACAATGGGACCTGCTGCGCTGGTACGCTGTGATGTACCGCCAACAAAGTGCCTCCGTGTGCCACGGCGTTGGTCCCGCCTACATCTTTCCGGAAGATTGAATATCCATGTATGGAGCAATGGATACCGGGCGCTAGTTTTGTCTCTTGGAGACAAACAACCATGGGAACTTCCCGAGATAAAACTCGCTGCAGGTCATTAAATTTCGCTCTAAAACTGCGGATGTTCCATTGTAAAATTAGAGAGCGCACTTTGGTAGTTGACTAGGAGTTAGAGTTATTGTTAACATGACCTAAAAGTCAGTCTCAACTCTAGTTACTGGTTCGTTGGTTGGATCTGCAGTGCCTTTCAGGTCACTCCTGGTATCCGCACTAAGCGACGATGTCCTTGGGCGAGCACGCAGTGAGCTCCCTTCAGGGGGTGACGACATCTATGGCAGCGCAGGTTTCTCGGCGCGTGCCGGTCTGCCCGTCAGGACATGTGGAATAGTCAATCGAGGCGGTGGAGGCGGGTCCATCCTGGATGGATCCCTTGAAGCCTGAGACTCCGACGGGCCCTCTACACGCCTCCGAGGAGACGGCGTGCCCATCTTGGTGGGGGAGCCTTGTTCGTCTCTTCTCGGGTCACCGCACGGGCCCGCTCCATTTCTGCGAGTCGCGATCGCTTGGCTTCGCGAGCTCGCCTTTCAACCTCTTGTCTTTGGAGGTTCTCATCTGACAGGTGAATATGTTGGTGTTGGTTCAGCGCCGGCGATGAGAGGGCTCTGGTGCTTCTCGGTTGTTCTCGAGACGTGGTAAGAGGCCGTGTCACTGCAGGCGATGGCAATGAGGGAGCCTGAGACCCAATAGTCATGCTAGGGGTGGCGAGTGGTGGGGGTATGGGCTGAGTGGTTGTCTTGTTTGGGGGAGAGCTATTTGTGGTCCGCGGAGAGGATTTACTGCCCCCCTTGCGTTGGACAAGTGTCCATCCTCCACTTTCCGTATCACTGGATGGCACTGGATGGTCCGGAGCTCGCTCAGCGGCTGGCTTCGGAGAGTTCACTCCAGTCGGCCGCGGCGGCGGAGCATCGCCCTTCGCCGCATCGGAAGGAGGTTCGGGCTGCATTTGCATCGTCGACGGGGCGACTTGTATACCGAAGGTGCAGAGAAGTTCACTTAGTGCTACGATTAGTTCGTTGGTTTGTGTTGTCTGAGTGTGGTGTAGAACCGACGTGGTATTTTTCACTTTTGTTGCATATGATGTTCTAGGGTGAGCGTGGTCATAAATAGCTCGGGCTTCCCGAAAGGTTACTTTATGCGTGTGCTTAATGGAGATGATCTCTTTCTCCTTGGTGTAGCTGGGACAGGTGCGATCAAACAACGTGTGCCGATCCTGTCCTCTACCGCAGTTCACACATAATGGCATCTCGGAAGTGCAATGTTCACTAGCATGATCCGGGAAGCACACCTGCTGCACACAGGACGATTTCGACAATACTGGTTTGTGTGGCCATATTTCTGACACTTAAAACAGCGCATCGGGTTTGGGAGGAAAACTCTTACCTTCACACGGATATAGCCCACCCGAATCTCGGATGGCATGTCTGTTGTATTAAAAGTCAGTATAACATTGTTCGTTGTGCTATGCGCCTCGTCTCGTCTTCATTTTCCTCGCACCTTTCACGCCAAACTCAGACAACCCGTCCACTATTTCCTCCTCCGGCATGTCCCTCAGATCATAGCAGTTTATTATTCCTCGCGATGTATTCTTGGTTTGATGTGGTTCAACATTTCTTTGGATGTTTTCATCGACTTTCCTCCCACCTTTGCGCACACTGAATATTAACTCAGAGCTCGTTAACGCCCTCTCCGCTTCCTGTGCCACCGCGAACTCCACCTCTAACGCTCCATCCTTCAGCTTCTCGCAACGGACAATTTTACCAAACCTGTCACACCCATCTCGTCTCTGGAAGGGGCACAACGACGCAAGATCCTTAGTCAGTCCTCGGATGATGAGGATACGTGGGGCATTGTGAACAACATTTCTGCTGCTCTCCGGGTTGGGCATTCTTTCACCGGTGGTGGGTGGGAGAAAGATCTGGCCCCTACTAGAGGGACCAGGAGGTTTTTTTTGGTTTGGGGATGCCATGTAGTGTGTATGTGTTCTGCTCCGCGGGCGCCCCACCGCATACTGGGGCCCTACTGGGGGGACGCCTGGGCCTCGCGGACGAGAAGACGCCAGGCGCCCGAGGAGTTATACGGGGCAGGCGGCGCCTTCGCCCGGCCGGGAGAGAGAGACTCACCACCCCGACCCGGATCCAGCGCCGCCCACCCCTTGGCCCCTACCGGCCAGGCCGGCAAGCACTGGACCGGGGCCCAGACATTCGGCCTGAGGCGACATGTCGCTTGGCCCGTATGGGGCCCTACGGGCCCGCCCGCCCCTCCGGGATATCGGGACCAAAGAGGCGTGTTGGTCCCCCGTCACAACTACCACCGTGCGACGGGGGACCTCAGCCTTCAGGACTCCGTCAACCCCGGGGGACGGGCCGAGGGGTGCGACTACCCCGATAAAACTGAGCTGGTGGGCAGGACCGGGGAAGTTGTCCTGCCTGCTCATAGTAGGGATAGTTGGTGTTGCAGGACCAGGTGAAGGACATGGATGTTGAGATGCCGTGGGCATTGGAATGGGAGCGTATGGATGGAAGGACGGGTGAGGCACTCTTAGTCTCACCCCTCACCGGTAGGATGGGCGCCAGATCATTGGGGAACGCAATCCCCCCCCCCCCCACCACGGAAAGGTGGTGCCTCGTCGGGAGGGGGGGACTTCCCCGGTCCTGCCCTCCAGCTCAGTTTGATCGGGGAAGTCGCGCCCCCTCGCCCCCCCCCCCGGGGTTGACAGAGTCCTGGAAGCTGAGGTCCCCCGTCGTACGATGCTAGTTGCGACGGGGGAACAACACGCCTCTTTGGTCCTAATATCCCGGAGGGGCGGGCGGGTTCGCATGGCCCCATACGGACCAAGTGATTTGTCACCTCAGGTCGGGGGCCTGGGCTTCGTCCCGATGCTTGCTGGCTTGGCCGGCAGGGGTCAAGGGGTGGGTGGTGCTGGATCCCGGCCGGGGTGGTGAGTACCTCTCTCCCGGTCGGGGATGGCATCGCCTGGCCCGTATCGCTCTTCGGGTATCTGATGTCCTTCCGTTGTCGGGATACAGGCGTCCCCACGGTAGGGCCCCTGTGTGGTGGGGTATCACGAGGAGCCGAAATAAACGCCCACTTTCATGGATATCTCAAGTAAGCAAACCCAACCTGGACCTCTCAGAAAGGGCCGGAATGTTAGCCTCCCGCCCGGAAGTCGTATCACCGACCCGACACCTGCAGAGGCGTACCCCCTGCAAGTTCGCCGTCCCGCATCGTGGTCCCTACCACTGCTTCTCATAGAGGAAGCATAGTTGGAAACAAGAGTTGGGAAACCAGATCACCCTCTCCAAGAGTAATTGTGTTAAAATCTAGGGACCCTGGGAAGAGCCTATCTGCACTTTCGCCCTTTGAGCGTAAACGCGGATGCGATATAATGGGTGAAGTAGTGAGATGTGAGAAGCTGCGAGATGGATCAATCGAGGTGGAGTTTCGGAGTGCAGACGACACTAAGAGGACCCTCGGGATAACGGAATTCAAATACTCCATAAGGGAACAGGGTAAGACGATGGACGTTTCCATACCTATTGTGGTCGAGCCCCATAGGACAAAAACCACTCAAAAGGCGTTATGAACTGCTTTGAGCTTAAGGACGTACTGGATTCAGAAATCGTCGATGGCCTGTCTGAGTACGGTGTCGTGGAAGCGCGCAGGATCAAGGTGAGGAGAGGGCAAAAAACAACATTATTTGAACTTTTAATTCGACAGACCTTCCCGCTACAGTGTACGTAGGATACGTGAAGGTAAAGGTACATGTTTTCGTCCCGAACCCGATGAGATGTTTTAGGTGCCAACGTTACGGACACACTACCCAATATTGCCGCGGCCGCCCGACCTGTGGTAGGTGCGGCACTTCAGAACACACAGACGGAAAGTGTGAATCAGAACGCCTGTGGTGTGTAAACTGCGGCCAGGGCCAAGTTCCACACACTGCCTTTGATAGAGCCTGCCCAGCACATTTGAAGGAAAGGGAAATCCTAAGTTTAAAATGTTCCAGAAACCTACCTTTTAGACAGGCCAGAGAGGCCTGCAATGAGATTCACCCCAAGGTATCGTATGCGGAGAAGGTGAGGAGCACGCTACGTACTACCAACTACCCATGCTCAACTAGTATTTCCCAGCTCCCCTTTCCCCATGCTCAACCAACATGCCCGACAGCGCAACAGAAGCCGCAAATCTCCAGCGCCACGCAAGTCCTGACACAACTCAGGGCTCTTCTGACATCTTTTGGACTGGTTTGCTCGTCACAGCAGTCACAGCCCACCCGGCCGACTGACAGAGTGGAAGGTTCACACGCCAGTGCATTACCTACTCCCACAGTACAGCAGCAAGATGGATGGCTTGTCGCGCAAAGAACCAAGAGGCCAAGCCACTCCGCCACGTCCCCCAGAAACCCCACCTCATTCACCGTCACCACCACATCCACTCTCACCACCACATCCACATCCACATCCATCCACCAAAGCTAACCCACACCCAAATCCACTGTTAGCCCTCCGCCACCTCCAACCATCTCTGGTGGGACTGGTGCAGTGGCCCGTAGAGTGCCAGTGGTACCATCACAGGCGGTGGAGGTCCGCTCCAGTGCTCCTGACATGGGGGCGTCGGGCCCGGGCTTCCCGTGGCGGATCCCGGGACCCATCGCCAGCCGCGCTGCGGGGCCTCCGGTGACTCGCCCATACACTACTACAGTCCGCGAGGGTACGGGGTCCGCCGAGAACACAAACAAGTTAATGGGTGCACCGCCTATGTCTTCCCGTGCAAGCGGGAAAATTGCAGCCCAACGGTCTCCTGTGGCGTGACGTAAGCGGGTCTCTCCATGGTCCTCATCACCACCAGGTGGAGGGAGCCCGAGATCTCGGCCTCGTGCTTACTCAGCATCCACAGAATTGAGTGATAATCCAAGTGCAACATAATCTGTGATAACCTCTTTTTACGCAACATGCACGTACAAATATGTCCATCGCATTATGTCGTTTTTAAAACTTTAGTGTTTTAGATGGTTCATTTACCAACCATTTTACAATGGAACTGCAGGGGGCTGCGTACGAGCATGGACGATCTAAAAACAGTTTTAAGTCAGCACCGTCCGAGCGTGGTTTGCCTACAGGAAACAAAGCTGAGGCCCAGCACAGCTGGCAGCATAAAAAGCTATACGACTTTCCGTAAGGACGTACCGGCTGGTGTCGTTGCGCACGGTGGTGTGCTCTTGGCAATACACCACAGCTTACCCGTACAGCAGATCAAGTGGCGTGGCAATGCTCAAGCAGTAGCAGCACGTGTGTATTTTGGACAACGACCAATCAGTATATGCTCTATTTACTTACCCCCTGGAACAGGTTTTAGCGTCGCAGACGTCAGGGCGCTGCTGACTCAGCTACCTCCTCCAGTCATTCTACTAGGCTATTTTAACGCACATCACACGCTTTGGGTTGTGCGTATACCAATACACGAGGACGAGTTTTATAACGTTTTCTACTCGATGAGTTGCTATGTATTTTAAACACTGGAACCCCGACGCATTTTACGCTCCCGTCTGGACAAACATCAGCTCTCGACTTGAGTATAGTGAGTCCACAACTGGTCCAGCATTTCACGTGGTCGGTGTCCGATGACCCGCTGGGCAGTGATCATTTCCCAGTTTGGTTATCTTACCGCGATGGTGCGGTACTCGGTTGGCGTCCACAGCGGTGGAATTTTCGCAACATTGAGTGGGATGAGTTCCAATCAGGAGTGGAAGCCAGACTCCCAGCAGACTCTGAAGATCCGTCATTAACAATTGAGGCATTTACTTCATTTATAATTGATTCAGCCACAGTTACCATACTAAGGACCTCCGGCCCCCTTGCCGTATTCCTGTCCCATGGTGGACTGCAGAGTGTCGCCTAGCAATTCGAGCTCGAAGATGCGCCTTCAGGGTGTTCGATCGTAACAGCACAACGGAAAACCTTATATCATTCAGAAGAGCCAAGGCATTGGCTCGGCGCACCATTCGAGCGGCGAAGCGTGTGTCATGGAGAACATGTATAGGGCAGCGGTGCCGAGCTACACAGACGTCAGAAGTATGGGCTCATATTAAAAGGATTTCTGGGCAATTCTCGTCAGTTCCACCCCCGGTACTCAATATTGGAGGCCACATTATAGCTGATCCAGGCGAAGTAGCTAGTCGTATTGCTGATGTTATTGCAAGGCGTAGTGAGCACACTGATCCAACATTTTTACAGTACCGTGCCCGTAGTCAGAGGGAGATCAGTTTTACCACACCCGAACAACTTGTTTACAATTTGCCGTTTACGCAAGCTGAACTTGCCTCTGTGATCAGTGTTTTGAATTGTGTGTGTGAGGGACCAGATGGTATGCACAACGAAATGCTGAAGCATTTACCAACGCCTGCGAAGCACGCTTTACTCTCCATCTACAACAGACTTTGGGATGTGGGATATTTCCCACCAGCTTGGCGAAAGGCAATCGTCATCCACTATTTAAGTCTGGCAAAAGTGGCGATGACCCAGCCCATTATCGTCCGATATCGCTCACATCATGATTGTGTAAGCTGATGGAAAGAATGGTAAACCTTCGCCTGAATTGGTTCTTAGAGACCCGGAACGTTTTAACCAACGACCAGTGCGGCTTTCGAAAAAAATCGCAGTAGGATCGACCATGTCTTAAGGCTCGATACTGAGATTCGTCTGGCTTTTGCGAAAAAGAAACATCTAGGAGCAGTGTTTTTCGACATTGAAAGTGCTTTTGATACCCCCTGGAGACATGGGATCTTGCAGAAGCTCCATCAGTATGGGATCCGTGGATCTCTGGGTGTGTTTTAAAAAACTTTATGACGGACGGACAATTTTGTGTGCGAGTGGACAATCAGACGTCTGATTGGCTCCACCAGGTTGAGGGAGTCCCTCAAGGCAGTGTACTGAGCACTTCCCTCTTCTCGCTTCTTACAAATGACATTGGCAACTCACTTCCCTCGTCAATCGGAAGATCTCTCTTCGCTGACGATTTTGCGATCTGGTCTTGCAGCTCGTCAACTCCTCTCATGGAACGACAGCTGCAACTTACAAGTTCTCGACTCGAAAAGTGGGGACATCAGAATGGTCTCAGGTTTTCCACAGCAAAAACGGCAGCAATTCATTTCTGCCGACGCCGAGGTAATTGTCCGGACATGACTCTGAAGCTGTACGGACAAGACGTTCCGTCAGTACAAATGGCTCGTTTTCTTGGAGTGCAGTTTGACCACCGTCTTTCATACAGAGATCATATGAAAACGCTCCGTGACAATTCAATATTGAAGTGTGTCTCCCGTATGTCATACGGTGCGGACAGAAAGACTTTGCACCTGCTCTACCGTAACCTCATTCGTTCTAAGCTTGACTATGCATGTTTTATATACGACGGGGTGTGTGCCACCACTAAGCGAATCTTAGACCCAGTGTACCACGCCGCGGTGATAATAATTACTGGAGCATTTCGTACATCCCCAACGGTCAGCGTACTAGCGGATGCTGACGAACCGCCATTACCCATGAGGCGTGGAATGCTCGGTCTCCGATACGCCTGCAAAATACGACAGGTTCCGACACACCCAACATATCCAGCGGTGTTCTCCCGTGACATGCATGCGGTCCTTCGTGACCACGTTAGGAGAAGAAAGCCTTACTGTGTTAGAATGAGGGCGCTTCTGAGACAAATGAGACTTCGAATGCAGGGAATTAGGCAGTATGAGCAAATAACTACTGCCCCGTGGGAACTGGTCTCTCCTTCATTTACATCTCCCTCGCTGTCGAGAGAAAACAAGACAGTAGCTGACAAAAGCGGAGCTACTGTCACGGACATTAGAGCACATTTCTTCAGAATATCCTGGTTGCATTGTCACATACACAGATGGTTCAAAGACAGACACAGGCGTGGGTAGTGCTTTCGTTAGAGGATCGACCACAACATCCTTTTCCCTGCCGCCACACGCCACGGTCTTTACTGCCGAGTTGATAGCCATCAGCAAAACCCTTTCATACATCGAGGTCGACGACGAGGATATACATGTTATTTTGACTGATTCTCTGAGCAGTCTTTTGGCCTTGCGCAGTTTTAACCAGCAACATGTCATTGTACGAGACATTTAATCGCAACTTACTTCGATACATCACATGGCAAAACAAGTAACACTTTGCTGGATCCTAGCACATGTCGGAATACGTGGTAACGAACTGGCCGATCAGGCTGCAAGGCGTGCAGCACAAGCACCAAGTAGACGCGTGCTCCCACTTCCAGCCAGTGACCACTACCCAATTATCTCATAATTTATTCTCAGACAGTGGCAGGGCAGATGGGACCAAATATAATTCAACAAATTAAAGCAAATCAAACCACACCTAGCGCTATGGCCCTCGTTCTTCAACCAAACTAGAAGGGACGAGGTGGCCATCTGTCGACTCAGAATTGGTCTCACGCTAGCCACACATAGGTATTTATTGTGCGGGGAAGAAAGGCCGAAATGTGTGAGGTGTAATACCGCGCTAACTGTGCACCATGTGCTGGTGTCGTGCCGAGCATATACGGAAGAACGTAGGCGTCACTTCGGATATGATGCTAATACTCTGAAGTTGGACGACTTGTTGGGAAACCATTCCCGATTTATGCACAACAGAGCGGTTTTGTGCTTCCTTGCAGATATAGGATTTAAAGTAATATATGTAGACGGGTGACGTCATGGTCCCGCGCGTCGCCAAGGCGACACGTGCATTCCGATTGGCTTGTTGCTTTTGCGCCAAAAGACCCCCGGCCGCGAGAGTGCGAGAATAAAGCTGACGGTGACCGGACGTGCGGTACGCCCGGGCGGGTTGGACTTGAAAGCTGTCAGACGTGTTTGCAATTCGGACCCAGCGACTACATTGGTGGCAGCGGTGGGATTGACAGCTTTCGGATAGTCTGACTCGCACGACGGAAGCCAGATGACTCGATTGAGTGTTGTGGCGGACTGAGAACTGAGGAGCGGATTCGCGTCGTCGGAATCCTGTCGTAACGGTGTGTAGTGACTTATGACTTGGCTCGGTGTGACGCGTGAGTGCAGCCACTTACACAGAAGGATTGCGTGCAAGTGATGAGTTTGGGGGTCGCGAGCAAGATGGCGGCCCAGCCAGATACAGGTTCTGGTGAGTGCTGTGGTCGCCTAGCAACGACAGACTAGCAGGCGCCTCCAGTACTCGTCTGCGCGCCAGCTGATTGAGATGACGTAACGACTCCGCGTAGCAACGTGGCATCTCGAGGACACGGCTAAGGCCCTACGCAGGACTGACTCGCAACTCCTGCGTGCGATTCTCAGCGTCGGAACCGTGAGTGCCTTGTCAAGGCGAGGCATATATGTCGGTTTAATGAGGCGCGTGGCGTGATTCAGTCGATCCAGACGCGTTTGGATATTGGAAGTGCCGAGTGACTAGTATAAGCCGTGTTCACAAGTCTGTAGTTGAAGCCCATTGGAACTAGCAGAATGGAGCCAAGGTTTGCTATGGTTGGTATGCCAAGCTTCGACGGAGGTGGCTCGGTGCAGAGATTTTTGGACGACTATGAGAGGTTCAGTAGGCTTCATGATTGGGACGAGAGCCGGAAGTTGGATATGTTGCCATTGTGTCTAACAGGAATCGCAAGGGATGCGTTCGATGCCCTTGGTGCCCGACAGAAGGAGTCTTATAGTGAAGTTGAGCTCGGCCTGAAGAGGAGTTTCAGCAGTGGTAGCTCTGTGGACCACCATGTGGCCCTTATGGATCTCAGGTACGACCCATCCCAGTCGCTAGATGCGTTTGTGATACGGCTTAAGAAGATGGTGTCTCAAGCATTCCCAGGACAGGCATTGGAGGGTCTGCTATACAACCATTTCCTGTCGGCACTTCCAGGCGACCTGTACTCGCCTGTTGTCGCGTCGGGAGCGAGTACTTTTCAGGATGCAGTGGAAAAAGTGCTGCCGCCCCGGCAGCCCCGGCTGCCGCCCCGGTAGCTCAGTTTGTTAGAGCGCTGGCCTGCTCTGGTCTCCCCGGTCCTGGCAACGCAGGGTTCGAGTCGCTTCGCGCGCTCGCATTTAGCCCCCGGCTGGGAGGGTCAGTTGGCAGCTGGCCCGATAAGGCCGGGGACGAGCTGCCGGGCGGCCGTGCCGATGCATTGACGGCACGTTAAACTTTCTGTCAAAATTCTGCCGTTGAACTGGAATTCATGGATCGGGTGGTGGGGCCAGGGTTCACGCAACAAGCTCTGCTTAGCAATAGGATCCTGGTTCATAAAGCCACCCCAACAAGAACTCGGATTAAATTTATTTTTTTTAAAAAGAAGGAAAAAAAGGGAAAAAAAGTACGTCACGTGTGCAGTGCCGCTCGGCACGTGATGCAGCCGGTGCGCCAGATGGCTACAAGGGGGGCCCAGCCTGAAGCGTCAGCTGTTGCTCGGTTAGAGAAGAGGGTAGCCGAATTAGAGCTCCAAGTCCAGACTGGACTCAGGTCCAGTGGACCTGTGCGTAGGCCGCGCGAGTGTTACGCCTGTGGTCAGCCTGGTCACATGAGGTATAACTGTGACAAGCGAGATGTTAGGTGCCCGAAATGCGGTTGTCAGGGGCATGTGCCAGAAGTGTGTGGGAGGTATTTGGGAAACTTCCGCGGGTCCACCCGAGGGGCCATGGGGGGACCCGGACCCAGTCAAAGGCCGTGAGGAATGGGCTGAGAGGATGTGATTCCGGAAGGACAAAGGGACCTGGAGAGAAACCGAGAGGGAAGCGAACATAACCGACGGTGATCCAGGCGACCGATGGGTTTCACTGAACGAGGACATGACATTTGTGGCTAAGATTTCGGGAGTCGACTGTAAGTGTCTGCTGGACACAGGCAGCAACATTAGTATTCTTAACCAAGCAGCGTTCGACCTTTTGCCAAATTCCCCGAGGTTATGTAAGACTGCAGTGCGGGCCAAGACGGCGTCACGAGATGAGCTGCCACTGGCAGGCAAAGCCACTCTGTGCTTCCATGTTGACGGAATGCCAGTGAACATGAGTGTTTTCGTGTCGGACCACATAGATGTGCCGTGCCTACTGGGGCTTGACTTTCTGCGAGCTTGTCCATGCGTGATTGATATGAAGAGAAGGAGATTGATATTAACCCCGGCTGAGTCAGTTCGCTCGGTGTCGGCGGAGGCCGTGTCAGTTGGTCGTTTGGTGATGTCGAGTAGTGTCATAATTGCACCGGGTGAGGAAACAGTTCTGAGGGCATGGGTGCCCAATTGTGACTACATAGGCTCAGCTGTAGTGGAGCCCTCGTTGAACATTTGTGGTCTCGAGTTTGTTCCAGCAGTGGTCGATGTAGTAGGGAGTTCTGTCCCTTCTGTCGTCCGTAATATTACGACGGAGCCAATTAGCATTCCTAGACGCTCAGAAATTGGCGAACTTTAGGTGGGGTTCGGCGAGCACAGCTTGTACTCCTGGGGTAGTGACGGCGAGTCAGCTTCGAAATACGTAGAACCAAGTGGGCATATTGACCTGAGTAAGTCCCCATTGTCAGACGCACAGAAGGAGGCGGTCAGACGAGTTATTGACAAACATAAGTCGATGTTTGATGGTCATTTGGGCCACACCACGGTGACGACGCATACGATTGATACTGGTGACCATGCGCCTGTGAGTCAGGCGGCCCGGCGTGTACCACCCCATTTGCGGAACGAGGTGAGGGCGCAAATCGAGACATTAGTAGAACAAGGAGTTCTCGAGGAGTCTGATGGAGGGGGTTGGGCTTCCCCCATATGTTTGGTAAGGAAGAAGTCTGGGCAGTACAGGATGTGCGCTGACATGAGACAGTTGAATTCCGTGACGACGCCCTCGTCATATCCGATTCCGAGGATTGACGACACTATTGAGATCTTGGCAGGATCGAAGACGTGGTGTGTCCTAGATTTGAATAAGGCGTATTTTCAGGTAAGCATTGATGAACGGGATAGAGATAAGACTACGATTGTGACTCCATTCGGTGCACATCGGTTTGTTCGTATGCCATTCGGGTGCAAGTCGGCCCCGTCTACGTGTGCGCGTCTGCTGGATATAGTTTTAGGTGATTTGCGTCCCCTGTCGTGCGTGAACTATTCTGATGACGTCATAGTGCATGGAGCAGACTTTGATGATGTCCTGACTAAGCTGGATGCTGTGTTGGAAAGGCTACAGCAGGCAGGTCTTACGTTGAATCCGGGAAAGTGCGAGTTGTTCCGAACGGAAGTAACATTTCTGGGTCATGTATTGACCCCCGAGGGCTTGTCTGCTGACCCTGAAAAGATCCGGCAGCTGGTTGAGTGGCCCACTCCACGCACCCAAAAAGAGTTGAGTAGTTTTCTAGGGCTAGCATCGTTCTTTCGGAAGTATGTGCGATCGTTCGCTGAGATGGCAGCGCCGCTGTTTTCGCTGACGGGGAAAGACGTAAAGTTTAGTTGGTCAGAGGAGGCGCTAGCATCGTTCGAAGCACTGAAGGTGGCGCTGTCGACTTCGCCTGTGATTTCGCTGCCCAGGTTCGGCGCGGACGCTGGTATGTTCATTCTGGACTGTGATTGTTCGGACTTGAGTGCTGGAGCCGTTCTCCTGCAGGAACAGGATGGCGAAGAGAAACCGCTGGCGTATGCGAGTCGGAAGTTGTCCAAGTCTCAACGTAATTACAGTACAACTCGTAAAGAGTTGCTAGCGTGCGTTCTGTTCGTGCAGCAGTTTAGGCACTATTTGTTGGGCCGTAAGTTTAGGATTCGTACCGACCACGCCAGCCTGCAATGGCTCATAAACTTCAAGCAGCCTTCCGGCATGCTCGCTCGTTGGTTTGAGATCTTGTCCGAGTTTGATTATGAGATAGTGTTTCGCTCGGGTGTGCAGAATCCGGTGGCGGACGCGCTGAGTAGGCGTCCGGCAGACAGAGTGGATGCGGAGACACAGACCGGCGAAGTAGCTGAGTCAGTTCGCGAGGTGGATGCTTCCTCCTGGTCCTTGAGTTATCTGCGACAGGAACAGGATAAGGACCCTAGTATAAGTGAAATTGGGAAACATTTGTCGGCTGGAGTTAAGCCGCGACGAACCACGGTGTCAGGTTCCTCTAGGCCACTGTTTAAGCAGTGGAGACGACTGCAGTTGATTGATGGCATTTTGTATCGAATGTACAAGCCACGCGCTGGTGAGAGCGAGCGGTTGCAGCTGGTGGTTCCAAGGCAGCTGGTGCCGGGAGTACTAACCTCGCTTCATGCTGGTCCAACAGGAGGACATTTTGGGGCCGAGAAATTGTTGGCCCAGGCGAGGATTCGGTTCTGGTGGAGTCAGATGTCGGCTGAAACCGAGGAGTTTTGTCGCAAGTGCCAGAAGTGCACCTTACACAGTCAACCGATCCCGCGGCCACGTGCATCCCTTGGTGAGCTCTACTCAGATGAACCTTTTGATACGATTTCCATTGACTTTTTGACCGGTCTGCCGATTACCGGAAGCGGGAACAAGCATCTGTTGGTTGTGTGTGATCACTTCACCCGCTGGTGTGAGGTGTATCCTCTTCCGGATATGAAAGCGACGACAGTGGCGACGACCATTGTGAACGAGTTTGTCGCTCGGTTCGGCTGTCCACGGCGCTTGCACTCCGATTGCGCCGCGAATTTTGTGGGGTCAGTCATGACGGAAACCTGCCATATCTTCGGCATTGAAAAATCACGGATCTCCGCGTACCACCCCGAAGGTAACTCAAAGGTCGAAAGGATAATGCGGACTATCATCACGATGTTGGCGAGATATCTAGATGACAATCATTCGGAATGGGATGTTCATCTGCCGCTGTTGATGCTCGGGTATCGGTCCCAGGTGCATTCGTCGCTCGGCTATTCGCCCTACTTTCTCATGTTCGCTCGAGAGCCCCAGCTCCCAGCGGAAGCGAATCTGCACGCGCCTACGGTGGCGAAATCTCGGACGGTGTCCGAGTACGTGGACAACCTGTGTACCAGTCTGCGCAAAGCGAGAGAGTTTGGGATCGCTGCGTCGAATAGGCGACACGCGCGCAACAGGAGAGCCTACGAAAAGAAGCTGAGCGAGCTTACCTTTCAGGCTGGTGATCAGGTCCTGTTGTATAAGAGTGTCGTGCCGAGAGGTCAGTATTATAAGTTTGTCCGCCCCTGGAAGCCGGCAACAGTCCTAAGCCGAGTGGGTAATGTAAATTATCGGATACGTCTGCACGGGAGCAGAAAGACGATTCTAGTGTGCATCATAACAGACTGCAACCAACGACCGCTCAGGTGACCAGGGATGCAGTGCCTGGATGTGCAGCTGGTGTAACAGACACACCAGCAGGACGTGGCTTGAGTGTGGATGATGAGAGGCAGGGCGTCGGTGAGCCGCTCGCCCCGGCGTCCGGGGTTGGGTCACCCGCACCACCCGTTCGATGTGGCATATTCCGACCTGGCGTGCTGGAATCTGGAGGCGAAGGGGGTTCACATCCTTCCTCCGGAAGCACCGCTCTCGGAACTCGCGTCGTTGGGGAAAGTGGGGATCTCGGCGCGGATGCGTTAGCGGATGGTGGTGACGACAGTAACAGCGGCGATCTGGGTCCCACCCAAGCAACTTCCGTTCAGAGGGAAGAAGGGGATGGGTGCCCCGCTGTCAGGAGAGAATCGGCGTTGACGGGCACTACGGTTAGCTTAGGAATAGAAAGCCCTGATGTTGTCCCATCCGTGGAGCTAGTGGGGTCAGAGACAGGTGACCCCGGGCCTGGACTTCCCCCGAGTGTACCGCCAACTGTGTTGCGACGATCGAGTCGGGTTAAGCGAGCTCCTGGTTGGGTGTTGTTAGAATAATCGTTAGTTACAGTGTAAACGCGTGTATGATGTGAGGTTGCGCGATGTTAGAATAAGATGCTAGTGTACCAATTGTTATAACTAGCGTTGGGCGGAAATGAGGATCCCGCCGGGGATGCGTTAGTGGATGGGCGGTTTGTTTCGGGTCTTCACCACATTGTGAAACTGTGTAATGCCTGTGCGGATTGTGGAACGCTTCGGTCGTTTGGGCGCCTATGGCGAGTGCTAGATGCCTTGTGCTGAAATATATTGCGTACTCTATAAGACTTGCGACGGTCTTGCGCAGTCGTGACATCAATATTTGTGTTGCGGATAAACCCGTTGCCATGCTGCTGACGACCACTTGTGACGATAGTTCGAACAGCGTGGCGATACATCGTGTGCCATTTCGCTCCGGTGTCATGTCTAGGTCATGTGCGTTGAGTGCGTGTGCACTCCTTTTTTCAAGGTTTATAGAGTGTAGACGGGTGACGTCATGGTCCCGCGCGTCGCCAAGGCGACGCGTACATTCCGATTGGCTTGTTGCTTTCGCGCCAAAAGACCCCCGGCCGCGAGACTGCGAGAATAAAGCTGACGGTGACCGGACGTGCGGTACGCCCGGGCGGGTTGGACTTGAAGGCTGTCAGACGTGTTTGCAATTCGGACCCAGCGACTACATATACACACTTTCCTAGCTCATAATTTGCTTCCCCAGATATGTTCTGCTAAGCGCTCTTCATATGTGACAATCTGATGTTTGATTCAGCAAGCTTGTTATGGGTGCAATATACCCCACTGTGGTTGACGCACCCTAAAACCCCAATAATCATCATCAGGGAGAAGATGCGAAGAAAGCGTTTGCAGCTGAATTTATCATATACAGCATGCGGGATGGTAATACCAGACGGGAAGTGACCATTCCAATGATTACGGAGGCCCACAAGGCAAAGTACTCGTCCAAGGGCATAATTAACTGCTTCGACCTGATAAATGTTTCGGATGCGGAAATAGAGGACAGCCTCTCGGAGTTAGGAGTCACAGAGGCTCGTCGTATGAATACGAGAAAGGGGTCGGAGGTGCGGCACACCAACAATATAATCTCGACATTTAATGCAACCGACCTCTCAGCTACAGTTCTTGTCGAATATACTCGCGCCAAGGTGCGCAGATATATCCCGAATCCTATGCGATGCTTTCAATGTCAGCGCTTCGGGCACACCAAGCCTGCATGTCGCAATCGCCCATCATGCGCAAACTGCGCGGCTACTACCCACACCGCAGACAACTGTAGCGCCCAGGAGCCCTGGTGTCTTAACTGCGGGAGAGGACAATCTCCGCACACTTCGTATGACCGTTCCTGCCCTGTGTACATTAAAGAAAAGGAGATCCTTTCATTGAAATTTACACATAGCATTTCGTTTCGTGAAGCCCGAGATATGTACCTTGGTACACATCCAGAAATGTCTTACGCTGCCAAGGCAGCAACACTACCACCGATTAGAAAGACCCTACCCGCCCGCAACAGTACGAGCAGGGTAGTGGTGCTGTGCTGATAGGTCAGCTTGTAGCTCTGCTGCGATCATTTGGGGTCGCATGGCCCCCGTTGTCCCCTATAGCGACCGGAGAAGCCGTGATGGCGGAGGATGAAGCACAGGCCGCGGCTCCCGTGCAGGGGTTACCCGCCCAGGATACAGCCACGGTTCCCCTTGAGTGTGATGGAAACTGGCAGGAGGTACAGAGAAAGAAGCGTCCAGGCAAGTCCACATCGTCCTCCCCACCAAAGTACAGCCCATTCCCTTCTACCACGCCACCTTCTTCGAAATCTCCACCTTCCACTTCCCATCCGTCCTCCCCCCTCTCCCCAGTCCCCTCACGCACCACCACCGTGAGGTGCGTACCGCGCACACCACCTCCAAATTCCTCTTATCCACATCCTGCCTTCCCGAATCCAACCCCATTCCCGTGAGGCATGCTTCCCCTCCCCCTCCACATCTGCTTCCGCACCTCCATCGCCTTCACGCAACACCCACCGACCAATCCATATCTCCGATGCAAGCTTTCACTACAAGGAAGCTGAAAGGAGTGCCCGCGAGGCCAAACGAGCGCGGCTCGCCCAGATGGAAAGGGCCCGGACGGGAGGCCGCCAAGGGACTGACAAGTCTCTACCCCAAAGGCCCATTGCCGCGACGGCGAGTGGAAGGACGGCTCCGTCAGGCAACGAGATGCCCCCCCTCCACCTCCACCCCGGTTGGGCCCCAGAAAAGAGGAATGCCGCTGTCGGGTTCCCCACCAGCGGAAGCGTCACCGCGTTCTCGTCCCAGGACCCAGTCGCTGAGACCTAGTCGAAGTGAACCCTCCGAGTGAATATACTCCGTCCCTGGGCAAGGTACGAAGCTTTAATCCCCTACTCTCCTTTCTAGACAGCGACTATTTATCATGCAACCCTCCTTTTATTTCATACAGAAACCAGAACTGTCTATATCTGTAAAGTTTTCCGAAGTCTGTTTTAACCTTTAAATCGCCCATCATGCAAGCTTTTCACAGTGGAACTGTAGAGGTTTTAGAACTAGTGCCCCAGAACTCCAGAGAGTTCTTAATCAACGGTGGCCATCAGTAGATGCCTGCAGGAAACGAAACTTAGACCAGATCACAATATATCTATTAAAAGTTATTCTGTTTTCCGCAAGGATGTCCTGCTTGAAACCATTGCTCACGGTGGAGTGCTTCTGGCTCTGCGCCATAGCGTTCTCGGAAAGGAGATAGCGTTGAAAACTGACTTGCAGGCGGTGGCTGTGCGTATCCTCTTAAACCGTCGGGCTCTTACTGAGTGTTCCCTGTATCTCCCCCTGGTGTTGTACTCCCAATCAATGATTTGGAGAAGCTCTTTCCTCAACTCCCGCCTTTACTCCTTCTTTTAGGAGACTTTAACTCTCATTACACCGTGTGGGGATGCGTTGATGTTAACTCTCGTGGGCGTCTCTGGGAAAATTTTATTCTACGGACATCTCTTTGCATTTTAAACACAGGTGCAGGTACACATTCTAGCCTCCCATCAGGCCTTACTTCAGTGTTAGATCTTAGTCTAGTGAGCTCAGAGTTGGTGAACAGTTTTGAATGGACGGTTGACGATGACCCATTGGGGATCGACCACTTCCCATCTGGTTACACTACCAAGGAAGTCCCATATTGGGACCACAACGATGGAACTTTAAAAAAGCGGATTTCAAAATGTTTGAAGACAAGGTACGGCGTGTTTTTTTTTGTGATCACTATAATAAACCACCAGTCTCAATAGAGACATTCACATCTCTCCTCTTAGGATGCACCACCGAATGTATCCCGAGAGCCACTGGGTCCCCCCGGCGTACACCAGTTCCGTGGTGGACACACGAATGTCGTGATGCCATTCGAACTAGGCGACGCGCCTTTAGAACATTCAAACGGGACAGCACCACCACACATTTAATATAGTTAAAACGTGCTAGGGCTCTCGCGCGCCGTACGATACAGGAGGCAAAGCGGTCTTCCTGGCGTGCGTATGTTAACTCTTTGAACCAATTTACTCCTCATTCTCTGATCTGGTCCCAAATTAAAAGAATCTCAGGTCAATTCCGCACGATTCCTCTCCAGTGGCGTCGTTACGAACTACTTCCTGGGGGTGGGGGGAAATGTTGAAAGGGGGCCTCCTGCTCCCCGAAAGGGGCCTCCATGGTGTTAGGGCCTCCTATTGTTTTTTTAGGCTCTTTGTATGGTTTCAGAATGGGAGACATGATTTCACATTGATGTCTTGTTTGCTCTTGGCATGGTGCATCATTTACGCAAAACGCAATTGCAATATACTTTTTTTTTCGCTGAGAACTGAGCCATACCAGGGCATAAATAAGTAATATGTGGATAAATATTTACGTTCCAAAACAAACCAATGTCTTAATGCTTTCTCGACCAGAAGAATCTTCCCGCTGGCCTCTAGATTGCAGCGAGCTGGCGGGGCTGGTGCTGAGCATATTTTAAAGATATCTCCCATTGATCAACCCACTTCTATGTCCACCAAGTCTAACTGAATATAGTTAGATTCATCACTACTGTTCATCAGTCATTCCCGCCAGCTTGCTGTCATAAGCAAGCTTAAACGATCATTTCTCAGTCCTAGGACGACAATTTCGCGAAGGTGTCAACGAGAAGTGGATTGAGTTGGTTTTCAGGTCGCCATCTTAGGGATTTATTCCTTTTTAAAACATTTGGTGCTGGCTGCAAGGCACCTGGCACACAAGCTAAAATAATAAATCCTCAGCGAATAAATTCACGGCAAGAACAAGCATTGAACAACAATGCATAAATGACAATGCAACAAAGTAACAATGGCAATGCATAAATATCGCAAAACCTTCAAATTCCACGCCGCCATGCCCATGGTTTTCGCTGTGCTGTGCCGTTTTCTACATGACGTCATTGAGAAGGTATTGAAGCTGGGAAGCTCTAATCATGCAGGCTGTAATCACAGAAGACAAGTTTGTAGGAAGAAAATGTATTTAAAAATAGCATGCCTCCAATTTTATATGGGGTATCGGTGTTGTTTTGTGTACTTGTGAGGCGGAATTTTCCCCCTCAATGCTGGCTTCGCCCCATGGGCGTATGCTTCTGAAAATGATTGGGGGACCAATGGCGTACCTATATTTGCGTCAAGGGGGAGGGGGTAAACGTATTTGGAGGTGGGTCCATCTACCCCATGAAAAAGTCCTCGGATTTCGACCATTATTTTATTAAAGGGACCTTTTTAAATAAAATAATTAATGACCAACTGAATTGTTCTGTGGAGGGGCCTAATCTACCACTATCGTTTCTGATTCGTCGGATTTCAATCCTAACTCTCCCACCCTTTCCTAAGGTTCTGTTTTGGAATCCCTTGATAAGCCACCTCACACTGCTGAAATTACACCGATGCAAATTATTTTAAAATGTAAAATTTCCCAATTTCAAACATTCCAGTTCATTGCGCCCGGTCGCCACGACGCCAACGTTCGTGCACATGCACACCCATCTTGCGCATTCGGCGCATTCGCCACACCTCGTGCGATGCTACGGTTTCTGCTAGGCCTCCTACGTTTTGCTAATTGCTGCCACATGATAGACTTGCGCCATATTTGACGTGATGGAATGCTTCGTATGGGCGTTCGCTGCGAAAATTCGATTAATTAAGTTCGATCATTAGTTCCCTACTTCTCACATTTTATGGTGGTTAAAATGCGGATGCCCGCTGAGCTTTGATGCACCTCATATCCTTGATTAAATATGCTCCCCGATTGGCTACCGAACCGAGGCCCTGCCACAATGTTCTTTTTTGGACCCGTTTCGCCTTTCTTCGTCTAGGGATGTGTCCTAAGGCTCCAATCCATTTTTGTGAGGGGCCCAACACATCTTCGAAACCCCTGCTCGCATTAGGGTTTGTTGCTTTTTTGTGCACCGAGTATTTTGTAGGTGTCGGGGACGTTTTCAAAGATCCCGATGTGTTTATTTAGTGCCCGGTCTATGTTGTTCGTTTTGGGACAAGGTTGCTTTTTGCGTCCCCAGCCTCTTTTTCAGGCCCTTGTGCGGTCGCATGGCCCATGTGTGCCTTGAGAACTTCCGGTGTATTTCCTTTAGAGCTCCCGGTATGTTTATTTAGGACTGCAACGCATGTTTTAAGGCCCTGTCGCTTTTTGCGAGAATCTGCGCTTTGGAGGGCCAGTTGCATTTTCGGCCCGCTGTGCTCTCATGGTTCCACTGTATTTATTTGGGACTTCTGACGAACATTTGTGGGGCCCCAGTACGATTTTGGGGCTTCGGTGCCATTTTGGCGGTCCCAGCGCGACTTATCGCGCCCAGGCGCGTTGTTCCGGGGACCCAACGCCAGTTTCCTGGGCTCAACGTGATTTTTGTGCATCTCTTCTGAATTTTCTTTAAAGTCCGAATCCCGGCCTGTTTTTTTCGAGGCCCTGGCGCCATGTTTTGGTATCTCACCTCGATTTGTTCCAGCTCCGATATGTTTTTCCGGGCCGTACGCGATTTGTGAAGGCATCTGATGACATGTTAGGTGCTTCAGAACCATTTTCCTGACCCGGACATTTGTTTTTTGAAACCCCTACTTATTTTGGAGGCCTCCAGGATGATTTTTTTCCATACCGATGCGATTTTTGTGGTCACATTGTGCTTATGTGGGCCCCTAGACGCCAATTTTTTAGAGCCACGACGTGAATTTTTGATGCCCAGACCAAATTTTCGGGACTATCGGTGGGAATTGTGGGTCCCAAGTGCGATATTTTGGGGGACCGGTTGGAGTTTGCGGGGCGCGTTGTGCTTAGCTGTGGCCCCAACGCGATCTTGGCGGTTCCTATTGCAGATTTTCGGGCCTCGGAGCGAGTTTTCTGGGGCCCGCCGTATTTATTTGGAGCCCACTGCGCGAATTCTGGTGGACCGACGCGAATTTTGGTGGCCCCAGCGCGACTTTTGTGGGCCCCGGCACGATTCTTGGCAGCTTATCCTTGGAGGGAGGCCCCTTTGATATGCCACTGCGGCCACCGAGGAAGTTTTGTTTTCAGCCGATGGCACCTTTCGGAGTATAAAAGCCCTCCGGGTAATTTTTTCCGGACCCGTTCTTAATTATCCTGTGCTGGGGTCGATTCGATCGAGTCTCGGTGTGAACTTTGTGGACATCGAGTTATATTTTTTAAAGGTCCTTATGTGATATTTTTGGGTCCTGGTACGATTCTTCGGTTTCCCGTGAATCGTAATCCCGTGAATTTTCACGTTTTTTTATCGGTGCTCAACGGGTTTTGGGGGAATTTGACCTGATTTTTTAGGCCGCAGTGTAACATTCCGGTTGATAATTGATTGTTTGGGGGGCAGCTGCAACTTTTGGGCTCCCAGTGTGATTTTGAAGGGCTGCGACGCAACTTTTTTTTATTCCAATGTAATCTTTTGTATCCCGACATCATTTGCTTGGATCCCTAGCGCGAGTTTTAGCAACCTCGACACTTTTTGGGGGTCAAATACGTTTTGGAGGCCTTTAGCACCATTGTTGGGGTCCCAGAGTGATTATCCATGTCCGGATTGTTTTTCGTTTCCACGACTTCATTTATGTCCCAATGAGACTGTTGGGGAACGGTACGACCTGTCGTGCCCCTAGCGTGATTTTCATGGTCCTGGCGTGACTTTTTGGTACCCCCAGGCTCAGCGTGGTTTTCAGGGGCCCCAGCCGGATATTTTTGGGCCCATACCGTGATTTTCAAGTACCCCGGCACGACTCATACCATTTCTTAGGAGCTTCTTCTTGCAAATTATAGGCCTCCTCTCGCATCTTAGGGGTCTCGTCTCATTTACTGGAGCCTCTTTACCGGTTTTGGATGTCCCCTCGTGTGCCCTATCCTCTTCCATATTCAATGGCCTTCCTCTCCCGTCTTGGAGGGCCTCCTCCTACATCCTGGGGCCCCTTTAGCATGGCATGGGGCTTCCTCGCATGTTCCAGGGGCATTATCTTCCAAATCAGGGGCCTCCTGCCACGCCTCGTGGGCCTCCTTTGTCCTGGCAAATCCTCAGTCTTGAGGGAATCTTCAATTTTGGAAACCTCACCTTCTTCCATACCTGCTACCAACTCCCATCTTAAGGGCTTCGTCTCATTTCCTGGGAACTCCTTCCGGTCTTCGGGGTCTCATTCGGCCCTTGAGACCTCCTACTTCGTCTTGAGGGACTCCTCTCGAGTCTAGCAGGGGCCTCCTTTTCTCTTCTAGAGACCTTCTTTTTAAAATTAGGGGCCTCTTGTCACGTCTTGGGGGCCTCTTGTTCTGCGTTTTGATTCGATATTTTCCCATTTTAAGGGTGGCTTCTTATCTCCTGGTGGACTCCTCTTCTCTCCCAGGTTCCTCATCTTCCCAATTACAAGCAACCTTTCCTATCTCCGTTGCCTTGTCATTTCCTAGAGACCTTCTTTCCCGTCTTGGAGCCCTCTTTCTCGCCTGGGAGCCATTACTCTTATCTAATGGTCTTTCTCTCCTATTTTAGGGGCCTCCTCTTTCATCATGGGGTCTCATTTCCAATCATGTGTCGTCCTCTTCCGAATTAGGTGCCTCCTGCCACGTTTCTGGATCATCCTTTTCTATCTTGGTGGAACCTTACCCATTTTGGGGCCTGCTTTTGCGTCTCCGAAAACCCATTTCATATCCACTGGCTTTCTCTTCCGTCTTAGGGCCTCCCTTCCCGTATTGGGGCCTCCATTGCAATACTGGTGCCTCTTTTGCAATCCTGGAGGCCTCCTTTGCAATCCTGGGGGCCTCCTTTGAAATCCTGGGCGCCTCCTTTGCAATCCTGGGGGCCTTCGTGCCAATTGTTGACACTCTCTTGATTTCTGGGGTCTTCTATCCTCTCCTAGGTGACTCATTTTCAAATGAGGAGCCTCCTCTCACGTCTTGGAGGCCTCCTCTCCTGTGTTTGGAGCCTCATTATCCTCTTAGCAGGGTGCTTTTGAGTCATAGTCCCAAATCTTCTCTCCTAGAGTTCTCCTCTTCCAAAATATGGGCCATATCTGGCTGGTCTCAGTGGCCTTCTCTCATTCCTGCGGAGACCTTCTTACCCATCTTGGGGCTCCCTCTTGCGTCCGGAGAAATATCTCCTATCATTCCTTATTTTCTATTGTAGGGGTCTCCTCTTCCATCCTGGGGGCCTCGTTTTCCAAATTAAGAATATCCTGCCACCCATCGGAAGCGTTCTTGTCTAACCTGGGTGGCTTCTTGCCCGTATCGGTGGTATCCTTTTCGTCCTGGGGGCCTCCTCCCAATATCTGTCCTACGTCTCTGATAAGGACTTGACTAGAATTCCCGGGGGCCTCGTTGCCAGTCTTGGGGCCTCCTTGACAGCATGATCTTCTGCCTCGTCGGCCTCCTTGCTCACCGTTTTTCCTGTGCATTTCCGGTTAGGGGCCTCCTCAAATTTCAGGGGGCGGCGCCCCCCACCCCCCAGTCTTACGGCAGGGGGGCGAATGGCCCCTGTGCCCCCCCGGTGGCGACGCCCCTGTTCCTCTCCCTGTACTAGTCATTGGCGATCGTAAGGTAGTTCACCCATTGGATGTGGCAAATTAATTCGGAACTGCACTTGCTGAGAAAAGTCGAACCGGAACCACAGACAGAAGCCTCCTGCGCTATAAAACCATCTGCGAAAAGTCCGTGATTGACTTTTCTACGCCGCAATATTTTTCATATAGCCAACCGTTTACCCAATTTGAAATAATACCGGGCATGTACTCACTTAAAAGCGTCGCTGAGGGCCCGGATTGGGTGCATAACGAATTATTGAGGAATTCTCCAGCGGAGGTGACCACAGTGCTCTTACGCGCGTTCAACCATTTATGGGAACTCGATCTATTCCGTCCAATGTGGAGGGATGCCACGGTTGTCCCGCTACTGAAACCTGGGAAAACCGGTACTGACCCTCTAAACTATCGACCGATTTCTTTGACGTCTGCTTTGTGCAAGTTATTTGAGAAAATGATAAATGCCCATCTTTCGTGGTTTCTGGAAAAAAACATGATGTCCTTGCAAATTGTCAATGCGGGTTTCCTAAAAATAGAAGTACAATCGACCATATCGTGTCCCGAGACAACGAGGTGATGGTGGTCTTCCAGAGAAAGCGCCACCTAGGTGCCGTGCTCTTCGACCTTCAAAAAACGTACGACACCACTTGGCGTCACGGAATCCTCCTGAAAGTTTTCAAGAAGGGAATTCTTGGCCATATGGGCAACTTTTTACAGAACTTTTTAAAAGAAAGAAGATTTCGCATACGCATCGAGAATCACCTCTCCCGATGGTTCGTCCAAGAGAACGGCGTCCCACAGGGAAGCGTTCTCAGCGTACCACTCTTCGGCATCATGATAGACGACATTGGTGATTCTATCCCGCCGGCCATGGGACGTTCACTTTTCGTAGATGACTTTGCTGTTTGGTCCTGTGCCTCAAAAACGCCACTTTTGCAAAGGCAGCTGCAATTAGCAGTTGCAAGCCTGGAAAAGTGGGCAAATAGGAATGGATTTTCGTTTCAGCAACACAAACTGTCGCCCTCCATTTTTGTCGTCGTCGATGTTGTCAGGATATGCAAATTAAGCTGTATGGTAAGAATGTCCAGCCGTCCAGCCCGTCGTGCGATTTTAAGGAGGGGAATTTGACCGACGTCTTACGTACAAGCACCACCTGAAGACCCTGCGTGGAAAGTGTTTTAGCGCACTGAACATATTGAAATGTGTTGCTCGTACTTCTTATGGTGCAGATCGAGATACGCTCATGTTGTTATATCGTTCTTTGATACGCTCAAAGCTCGATTACGCCATTTTTCTCTATGACGGTACAGCTGCAGCCAACAAGCGCACACTTGATGCCGTTCATCATACGGCTATCCGTATAGCAACGGGAGCATTTCGTACCTCACCCAAGATAAGTCTTCTAGCCGAGGCGCACGAGCCCCCTCTTTGTCTGCGCAGAGAAAGGCTGGGAATGCGCTACGCCTGCAAGCTTCGCCAACTCCCTGATCACCCCGCTTCCTTACATGTTTTCTCGCGACGATTACCGACCATTTTCTCCACAGATCGAAAGGTGAGTGTGGCTCCGTTCGGTCTGCGCATACGTAAACTTTTCCAAGAAAGCGGAGTTAGACTCCAAGGAATCCGGAAGGTCGAGCACATGGAGACCCCCTCCCCCCATGGGAGTTGGTCGCACCCGAGGTGGATTTATCCCTCGCTAAGACCAGGAAAACCGATGTCGCTCCAGGAGAGTTCCGCTCACTGACCCTTGAACACATCGGATCATTTCATGAATGGGCGATTACGTATACCGATGGTTCTCGAACGGAGGATGGTGTTGGCAGCGCATTTGCTTGCGGCTCTGTCACCCAATTATTTTCCCTCCCGAAGCACGCATCTGTATATTCATCAGAACTTGTCGCCGTTTTGAAAGCGCTCTGTTATATCGAAGTGTCAGGAGGAGATCGTCATGTGATTTTTACTGACTCCTTAAGTAGTCTTTTAGCCGTGAACACATTTTGTCCCTCCAACCCACTTGTGCGTGATATCCTAAGGTATCTTACCGCGCTGCACCGCTTGGGACGGCGGGTAGTTCTGTGTTGGCTTCCTGGCCATGTTTGAATTGCTGGGAACGAGTTGGCGGACGATGCGGCGAGGCGAGCAGCGCATGCACCGTGTACTCGGTCGCTGCCGATTCCCGCCACGGACCATTACCGACAGATCTCCATCTTTCTCCTCAACAAGTAGAAAACAATGTGGGACGCGACCCAAGCGAACAAGCTGAGAGCTATCAAGCCACGTTCGGAACCATGTGATTCGTCCCGTCGTATGCTTAGGAAAGAAGAGGTGACACTGTGTCGTCTCCGCATAGGACACACTTACGCCACGCACGGTTACCTGCTATGCGGTGGCGACAGACCCCAATGCGCCACATGTCGATCACCACTGACAGTTCATCACGTTCTGATCTCGTGTCCTTCATATGCTGACCAACGTAGACGCTATTTTGGATCTCTCCAGATGTCTTCTCTTAGCAATGTTCTTTCCAACAGCTCTCCCATTGTCCAATCGGGACGACTAATTTATTTCTTATCCGAAGTGTCGTTTTTAACTACATATACCCCTCATCGATATTCATGACGTGTAAAATTTGTAACAAAATAAAACGGTGTATTGATGCTTGGCACCGCTTCTAACCGCATCTCCATGATCATATGAGTTATGGGCGCAATATGACCATAGCAGTCGAAGCGCCAGAAAACCAAAATAACTAACTAACTCCCCTCGGGGCTCCCAAAAATTGGCGTCGGTTGTCCCAGCTAAGCACAGCGTGGCCCCAAATTCGCATCGAAACCCGACAAGGATCAAGCCGGAGCCCTTCAAAATAGAGATTCCGAAAAATATATGTCCGAGCCAGGAAAATCGTTCCTTAGCTCAAACATACCACCAGATGCCTTAACAAATCGCATACGGCACCGAAAAACGTACCGGAGCTGGACAAAATCGCCGCGGGACACAACAAGAAATGTCGCCGGGGGCCCGAGAAATCAGGCCATGGCTCGGACTATACATAATTCAGGAGAAGTCAACAAAAATTGCGTCGAGCCCAGAAAACTGGCGTCGGATCCCCCCGGAACCACGCGCCTAGGCCCGAAAAGACGCGACGGGACCCCGATAAATTATACCGGAGCCCCCAATATCGTGCTGGGGTCCCACAAGTGTGAGCGAGGAACCCCAAATGAACACAAGGGGACCCTAAGAGCACAACTGGAGGACGAAAATGCACCTGGCCCTCCAAAGCGTACCGACCCTAGCAAAAAGCGGCAGGGCTTTAAAACCATACATATTTGTTATTTTAAAAAAACACACGAACACCATACAATTCTGTTAGCCTGCCAATCTTGGTCTGCCACACACCGGATCAAATAATTTTCAACCAGCGATCACCCGTCTTTTCTGCTTCTCATCCTTTCCAACATCAATCATGAGACTTCTTTTGCCATGGACCAGCAAGTAAGCTACGTTCTTGCTTATTCTTTCTCCTCGCCAACATCGGTGACATTTACAACGGGGGACATCTTAGGGACGTATAGTACTATATCATGGAAACTAGAGCACACCACATACTCATTATTGAGGCTGTAATAAGTTTGTAACCCCCCCCCACCTACACACATAGCGGAAGTTCAACAAACTTCCGCTTTGTTTGTTTGCTTGAGACAACTTTGTTTGAACGGCAATAGGTACTAATGGTTTCACTTGCACCAGGAAGATAAACCTATTATTACAAAAGAATCCATCAGTCGTGAATAGAGTTCGAAGTTCAGAGTGAAGTGTGAATTTGAAAGTACTTATGCTGCGATGATAGATCGTTTTCAGTACCACATGCTGCTGTTAGCCATAGACGCATCCATGGGGCCTGCCCCATCCTCCTTGGCGGTGAATGTTGTGTGTTCACTATTCAAATTATCGGGTTCTCTATCCAAAAGGGCTCAGCCATGGTACTTTGCGAAATCCCTGGGTGCGCCCGGCTGTTGACCCCCCCCCCCCACACACTTTTTTCAGACGTTTCTTCGCCTATGACCTGAACCGCTCATCCTCATATTGTTTATTGTTTATTGTCCACCATCTCCAACAGCATATTGTGCCCTTTACAGGAGAAGTCATTAACTAAAAAAAACGTAAACAGAACAGGTGAACAGTTTTCAGGTCAAACAGGTAAACGGCTGTCAGAACTGCATCGATGCCCGATGGCTCCGCGGCTCAGATGTGAGCGAGTGACGCAGCACAGTATCTGACCACCTGCGTCTTAAAAGCATTCAGCGGGTTCGTGAATATGTCCGCACTTGGTGTCATCGCTAAAAATGTGTTCGTTTCTCTTAATAATCTGTTAAATAAGCCACATCTAATGGTTTCTACACGTGCATACGGTACATGAAATAAAACAGGTTGCCTATTTCTCCTGACTGGGACACATAATCCAAAGTTCTGCAATAACACTGCTGAGTCCGTCCTGCCACATAAAACGTTTCGTAAAAACATGATGTCGGATTGTACGCGACGAGTGGACACAGACGTCATGTTATAAAAGCGAAGAAGGTCCTGATATTGTAGAGATTCCGGTCGAGGGGTGGCAGTACAGTGTTGAGCAAGCCACATTAAAAATTTATGTTCTACCCTATCAATCCTGGTCAGATGTGTTGTGGCTGCGCCTGCCCAGATGACGGAGCAATACTCAAGGCGAGACCTAATGTTCGCGTTATATGCCGCCAACAGAGCAATTTTCGAGAATTTACTGCCAGGAACCCCTGCTTGCATTGATCTAATAAACAGTCCGAGAGCTCGGTTCGCAGATGACACAGTTTTTGCCACATGTTGTGCGAATGTCAATTTGCTGTCCAGGTACACACCCAGGTCTCGCATCACAGTCTCACGCTGCAGCGTTGTATTGTGTACCTTATATTCGAAGCGCACAGGAGTACGACGGAGAGTCATTGTGAATGACCTACATTTCAGATGGTTCAAAGATAGCATCCAGTCTGCGGACCACTTGCAGAGGGAATCAATATCCCTCTGCAGGCGGGTCGCGTCCTCCACAGACGCTACCCTCCTAAAAATGTTGACGTCATCAGCTAATATCAGACATTCCGAGTCAATCCTGGATGGCAGGTCGTTCACAAACAGGGCAAATAACAGAGGGGCCAGCAAGCTCCCTTCCGGTACACCGGAAGTGACATCAGCCCAGTCCGAGACCGCCCCGTTGACTATCACCCGCTGGCGGCGACCAGTCAGGTATGAGCGAATCAGAGAGATAATTTTGTCTGAAACATGATATGCATTTTCGAGCTTGTATAGTAACAGCTTATGGTTGACACTTTGGAAAGCCGAAGAGTAGTCCGTATAGATTGCATCTGTCTGGCAACCAGCAGCGACCGAATCCCAGGCGTGTCTCAAGAAAACTGCCAGATTTGAAGCACATGACCCTTTAGGAATAAACCGTGCTGGGTGTCAGTCAGTACTGGCAAAATGTGAGCACTCAAAACATTGTAAATGATTTTTTCTAAAATCTTGCCACACAGGCAAAGAAGTGAAACGGCTCGGTAGTTCGTCGGATTTTTCCGGTTGCCTTTCTTATATATTGGTGTGATGTTTGCCATTTTCCATCGGTTCGGAAATTTTCCCTGCCTGATGGAAAGGATACAAATTTTGTACAGCGGAACGCATAATTGGTCAGCACACTCTTGGAGGATTCGGGAGCTGATATTATCTGGTCCACATGCTTTGTGCGGGTCAAGTCCAATGAGAATCGTGTGGATTTGTTCTAATGAGGGCCGAAAGTCTGTAAGATTAGACAATCCGTAGTCCTGTAATGGTGGGTACTGGGCTACATCCCGTGCTGTGAACTTGGCTGAAAAGGCTCTGTTCAGCAGGTTGGCGCGTCCAACGTCGTCGCTGATTAACGTGTTTCCGTCTAGCAGAGACGGAACGGAATCACTCCTTTTAAAACATTTCAAAAATGACCAGTATCGCTTTGGGTTTATCTTAAAATCCTCCACTAGTCCCCTCAGATAACTGCAGTAGCTGCGTCCGATCAGACGTTTGAAGAAGTCGCGTTTGTCTGCAAAATCGCGCCGAATGACACCGTCACTCGGGTGCCTTTTCATTCGACGATGTGCACATTCCTTCGTGGCTAGTGCGCGCCTGGCCTCACCGTCAAACCAGGGCGGGAGTCTACGGCGAGGAGTCAAGACTGGCACATGATCACGAATAGCAGCTTCGATTAACGAGTAAAACATCTGAACAGCATTGTCAACATCTACATATGATGCATGGCAAGCATTGCAACACATTAAGGACACGGGAACAATATGAAAGGTTTAATGTATAGTTCCGCTACAGGTTACCAGTCAATCGGGACGATTTCCCTCAATGGATAGCCTCTGATCAGATCTTGACAGGCAACAGACGACCTACAGCAGAATCTCGACTGTCAATCAGGTGATTTCCACGCCATCACGGGACGCGTCTATTTCGCTTCGCATACACTTCGTTTGGAGTACCTAAGAGCACAACGCCTCGCCTCACTTTATCTCCCCCCCTCGCTAGAAAAGGTAGCGAAATGCTACGCGAAGGTAGGGGTTCGCCCTCCCCCCTCTGAGCTTCCATCGCGGAGGGTTGCCATACCACTAACTCGCCATTTCGCCTTTGATTGAGATACGGACACGGGGAAACGGAAAATATGGACAAGGATACAGGCCCCTGATGCTGGATCCCGATGAACAAGTGCAGACAGCGCCCTGAATACTGCATCCTAGCTGGACTTGTCATCGAAGACAGTGGGAACGTGGTCGCCACAGCCGTATGCAGCATTGCTGTATACGTTCTCACCGCCACCGATATCAAGTCCAGGTCGGATGCACTGTACAGCGTTCGGAGCGCAGCGCTCGTTCAAGTCCAACGCCCCGAAAACTGTTAAACATTCTGCAGTCCAGGCTGTTCAGACATACGTATCAATTTTCCTCGCATGTTTTCTGGTGTAACATGTAACATGTCAGAGCGATTTTCCTGGCTCGGGCACTTATTTTTCGGAATCGCTTCATATTTTGGAGGGCCTCGGCTTGATTTTTGTGCAGTCCCGATACGATTTTTGGAGCCACGCTATGCTTGCAGAGGGGAATAGTTGATGCCCGGGCTTGGATTTTTGGGACTACCGACAGGAATTTCGGGTCCCGAGCACGACATTTTTTTTTGGGGGGGGCTCGGCACGAGTTCGCGGGGTCCGTTGCACTTAGCTGGGCCCCATTGCGGCTTTTCCGGGCCCCGGCGCAAATTTTCGCGGGCCCGGTACGAGTTGTTTTTGTGCTCGCTGTGCTTGTATTCATTTAGAGTCCCCTACGCGAAATCTGGGGCCCAGACGCGAATTTATGGGCCCCAGCGCGATTTTTGGCATCCGTCGCGATTCTTGGGAGCCCGCCCCTTCAGGAGGGGCGGGGAGGGCATTTTCCTGTGGCACGATACTGCGGCTGCTCAAGGAGTTTTTATTTTAGCTGATGGCACCCTCCGGGGTAGAAAGGCCCTTCGAATAATTTTCTGTCGGTACCGGTTCTGAATTTTCCGGTGCTGGTGTCGATTCGATGGAGTTCCCTTGTGACTATTGGTGTCAAGTTCTATATTTTTGTAAGCCTCCTGCAAGATATTTTGGACCCAGGTACGATTCTTCGGGCTCTCGGTGCGTTTTGGGATCGTCGAACTCCCGGTGCGAGTGACATTTCGGGTAGAAATTGATTTTCGGGGAGCCAGCTGCGACTTGTGGGGCTCCGGCCCTACTTCTTGCTCCCAATAAGATTTTCAAGGACGGCGGTGTCACATTTTTACCTCTAAGTCGTTTTTTTCGTCCCCGTTGTCACTTATTTGGATTCCTAGCACGAGTTTTGGTGTCCACGACACGTCTTGGGGGCTCAATACGTTTTTAGGGCTTTTGGAGCGATTGTTGGGACCCCAGAGTGATTTTTCATGTCCGGACTATTTTTTGTTGCCCCGGCTTCATTTTTGGGTGGTCCCGATGACACTTTTGGGGCCCCGTTGTAACCTGTCGTGCCCACAGCGTGATTTTCATGGGGCCATGCGAAACTTTTTGGTAATGACCCCAATGTGGCCCATGGGGCCACAGGGGCCCGTGCGATTTTTTGGGGCCCCCAGCGTCGTTTTAAGGGTGCCCCTGCGCGGCTTTTTGGGGCCCCAAATGAGATTTGTGGGGGCCCCGTGCTATCTTTCGGGCTCCCAGCGCCATTTTCAGGGGTCCCTGCGCGGCTTTTTGGGCCCCCAATGTGATTTGTAGGGACCCGGTGCGATTTTTGGGGCCCCAGTGAACTTCAGGGTCCTTAGTGCGATTTTGGGGGCCCAGCGTCATTTTAAGGGCCCCTGTGCGAATTTTTGGGCCCCCAGCGTCGTTTTCAGGGCCCCAATGTAATTTTCAGGGGCCCCGTGCTATCTTTGAAGCCCCAAACGTTATTTTCCGGGGTCCCTACGCGACGTTTTGGTGCACCAATTTGATTTTTAGGGGCCAAGTGCGATTTCTGGGGCCCCAATGTGATTTTCAGTGACCTTGATGTCATTTTGGGGGCCCCTGCGTCATTTCAGGGACCACTGTTCGACTTTTGGGCCCATGTGATTTTCAGGGCCACAGTGAGTTTCTTTGGGGCCCCAACTGGATTTTAAGGGCACCTAGCGCAATTTTTCCGAACTCCGGATTGTTGGTTGGTTGTTAGGGTTTTAGGGCGCGTCAACTGCATTGGTTATACAGCGCCCATAACAAAACTATTTAACCTGTGTCAATCCTAAACAATCCTAGCGTGCGAGCTTGCTCCCGTACAAGGGATTAGACCGGAGAATATATAGAATTGAAGTTTACCTTCAAAAGAAAGTGGAACAATTGACCAGAATTGATTGCGACCGATTCATCCCCCAGAACGTCACGAATTGACAGTGACTGCGAACGACCAAAGTAGTGCTTGTAAGCATCAGAAAGCGGAGGGCATGAGGTTAGAATATGACGCACCGAAAGCGTCCTTGGCATCTCGGGCACATGGGCGCATCATCACCACAAAGAATATATCTGTGCGTTGCGTACGTGTGGCCAATGCGTAAGCGGCACAGTGTCACCTCGTCTCGTCTAGTCCTACGCGAGCTCGAGGACCACTGGCCTATGTATATATATATATCGTCATCAAAGATTATGTTTTTCGTGAGTGGCGGGTGCTTTGGGACGCGGTCGGTGAAATCAAGCTTAGGACAATTAAACCTAGCATCGGCCAGTGGTCCTCGAGCTCGCGTAGGACTAGACGAGACGAGGTGTATCTATGTGTATATATATCATATATATATATATATATATATATATATATATATATATATATATATATATATATATATATATATATATATATATATAGCAGGAATGGGCATATAACGTGTACATGGTTTCGGTGCTGCTCGCTTTGCAGCCGCGTGAGCGGCCTCTTTGCCTAATATACCGACGTGGCTTTGAATCCAGCACATAACGACAGTCTTATCCTCTACACGTAGTGACGTCAACCATAAAACTATTTCGTGGGCAATGGAATGTGATGAATTAAAAGATCTCAGTGCCAAAAGACTACTGAGACTATCTGTTAGGATGAGGTGTAATGTTTCATCAGATACTTGTATAAAACACAAAGCTTTGCTTATGGCTACTAACTCGGATGTGAAGAATGATGCCTGCACAGGTAGCGTAAAAGATCGTGTGGCGGAGCCGATAACAAACGCCGAGCCAACACCAGCTTCAATCTTTGAACTGTCCGCGTATGTTGTCTTGTAGCCGACGTAGGACCAATGAGGTCCAGAGCTTTAATTCGGAACTCCTGAGGTAGGGTATTATGTTTGTAGTTTTCGCTCAGGGTAACATCAATTGTCGGTGACAGTAACTGCAAGGGAGGAGTATCCAGAGCGCTTGGTTTTATCACGTTACGGAAAGTGATTCCACTTCGATACACTGCATTATAGAGCCTGACACAGAAAGCTACCGAACGCTGATTAGATAATCCACGGAATAAGTTCACAATGCGTGACGAAAACACCATATCATGTGTGGGATAGTCTGGAAATTGTGAGAGCTTGTACGCGTATATCATTCCCAGCATGAGACGACGCAAGGCAACATGCTCATGAGCTTCAACAACACATCCTCGAGAAGGTTTCGTAGGTATATTTACTAATAGGGAAAGTGAGTTTAGTAGGAATATTTACTAAACTTCCGCATGTTTAGTAGGCATTTTTTAGTAAAGTTGCCTATGGAGATATATACAGTGCAGATATATACAGTATTTGGATACCCGTGACTTTTCTTGTGTAAGTAACAGTGGTGCGTCGCGGGCACTCCCTGTTCTGTTTTTTACCCGCAATCTTGTAGTTATGCCAGTCGGGGGCTGGGTGAGGGCAGATGGGTACGCCGGTGTAGTTCTCGCCGTTGTTCTCAGTTTGCGCCTTAGGTACGTATATAGGTAAGACATGTACCAATGTGAAACCAGATATCCAAGAACGCACCAACATCGTACCTGGGTAGGTACATAGGTATATGTACATATACACACACACATATATATATATATATATATATATATATATATATATATATATGTATATATATATATATATATATATATCATATATATATGCATATATATATATATATGCATATATATATGCATATATATATACACACATATATATATATATATATATATATATATATATATATATATATATATATATATATATATATATATATATATATATATATGTGTATATTTATGTCTTTTATGTCTTTATGTCAACTGTTGATGGTGCAGTGCTGATGTCTTTGGAACATGCCATGTTGATGTGCATTGCTGGAAATCATATTAGCTTTGGTGAATTAGAAATAATTTCCCTCTATTAATTTCAAAACAATGATTTTAACTTTCCACATTCATTCAAGTCACACTTCCACTATCAAAGACAAGGAAGCCTGTATCCAGTTTTGCATGCAGCCCACATTTCATTACTTGCACCTCAGTGATAGGCCTAGTAAACTTTTGAAAGAATAAATATCATAATGCCACAAGACACAAATGTTAGCACACTAGGTACCTACATAGGTAGGTGCCTACCTACCTACCAGGATATAACTCTCCTATGTTTGGAGGGACACCTGCCTCTGCCTTCCTCATATTTATGAAATTTAACAATAGGCATTTAATGTAAAGAATGAAATCCAAAACCTTGTCTACCATTCCAATAATGTTCCGGAACGTCACCTTCCGGTTGGTACCTACTTAGATGCATGGGTACCGCGTAAATTAAAATATGGCGTACAGCGCAGCACAGCACCGTGAGACCATACTATGATACTGTAAGACGGCTTACATTTTTAACACGGCGTTTCACGCAGTCGCCATGCGGCGGCCCGACACGAAAAATCCAGCCGCCGCGACCGGAAACCCGTGGCAGGTGCGGATAAATTTGTGAAAAGCCAGCGCAAACACGAAGCCTACTCGTCGCCGATACGCCCACACACTGTCCATAGCGGCCACTTGAAGCTGCCTCGAATGCAAGCAGTGACTTCCGCCCAGCCACGGGTATCAGCCTGACCCAGTAACCTGGAAACAGCTACCGCTCAGGAACTGCCAACTGCCAACCGCCAATCAGCGGCCGGCAGTCGGCAGTCACCAGTCACCAGTCACCAATCACCAGTCACCAGCGTCACCAGCCGGCACCATCAGCCACCAGCCAGGCCACGGAGCACAAAGAGCCTGACGTGCGTTGTCTGATATCTGGGGCCGGCCGCGCCATTTATAAGCGCCACCCCGGAGGAGTCGGGACACGTCACCGAAGGCAGTCGTCGGGGACACACCACCCGAGGCAGCGCGGCGCCCCAAGGAGCGCGGACATCACCCAAGGCAGTCGTCGCAGAGAGACCACCCAAGGCAGTCGTCGGAGGCGGACACCATCCGAGGCAGCCGCCGGAGGCGTACCACCCACGGCTGTGACGGAGGAGGAACATTCGACGGAATCGCCGAGAAGCTCGCACATCCAACAGAATCGTTCGGGAGTCGCTCGCGAGCCGAGTGGAGTGATTGTGGTAAATCTATGAACTTCGAGTCGGCGCGGCCACTACGCGAAATGTGAGTGAACTAGAGCAAGGAGTGGCAATGTATCCCGTGAACCGTCATGCCCAAAAACGTGATCCGTCCGTCACCGGTCGTTTTGCATATGTGATGGCCCCAGCCAGCGGTGGGATATGGGTATCCGTCTGCCCCGGGAAGAGTAAAAATGGAGGAGCGAATTCTGGCAAATAAGGTTCTTATGGAGCATAGTTTTCAGGGTTGGTGGGGAGATACCTGAATGTTATATCGTTTAGACATGCATGGTGTTTAAGGTTGGTGTGGATGATACACGAATGTTTTACTATCCATGAATGCTTATACTCTGAATGGAAGGAAAAGAATACATAACCACGCACACACATAACTGATTAGAGTTTAAGTGACTGAGGAACCACTGGTTCCGGGAAGACGTTAGTGAAGAGGGCATTTCTTCTGGCTCACTGCAGTCAAATAAACCCCCTTCTTTCCATGGGGAATTAAAGTAGCTTAGATCTGCTGGGGCCCCACGTCACTCAGCGATTATGGTCAAGGTGGGAATACCCCCGGTCTCTTCCCCACTGTCACTCTGTTCTCTCTCTCTCTCTCTCTCTCTCTCTCTCTCTCTCTCTCTCTCTCTCTCTCTCTCTCTCTCTCTCTCTCTCTCTCTCTCTCTCTCTCTCTCTCTCTCTCTCTCTCTCTCTCTCTCTCTCTCTCTCTCTCTCTCTCTCTCTCTCTCTCTCTCTCTCTCTCTTCTCTCTCTCTCTCTCTCTCTCTCTCTCTTCTCTCTTTTTCTCTATCTCTTTCTCTCTCTCTCTCTCTCTCTCTCTCTCTCTCTCTATATCTATATATATATCTCTCTATCTCTCTCTCTCTCTCTCTCTCTCTCTCTCTCTCTCTCTCTCTCTCTCTCTCTCTCTCTCTCTCTCTCTCTCTCTCTCTCTCTCTCTCTCTCTCTCTCTCTCTCTCTCTCCCTCTCTCGCTCGCCCTCCAATCAAACGTCAAAACACCTGTTTCCCATCAAACAGGCCGCCGAGCGGTCGGTACCGCCGAAGCCAAGGGTTCATTAACCCTTGTGGAGGGAACAGACCATTACCGTTAACCCGAATAGTCAGTAGTGAACGGGAGTATCGCATGACATGGACATTTTGTTTATCAGAGACCTGCCATTCCAGTGCGTTTACCTGCAAAGACATTGTAATTTGCATCATATTCCACCAGACAATGGGTTTGGTTCCGGCGGGTTTATGAGGGTCTTGATGTCACCCTTGACTGAACGTAACGTTAGATCCCATAAGTGGTAAACCGTATTCGCACTACTAACCCACATTTCGACGGAGCAGCCGGTTACCGTCATTGCGGGTATGCTGAAAAAACATGTGTGTGTGCAGATTTATAGCCTCTGGCGGGACAATGTTGTACATTCCGTCCATCAGGCCTCAAGTAAACGATCCTTCATGTGCATATTCAACATGGATATCACGGCCATTGGTATTGATCCCCTCTGGTCTAACGCCATGTCCATGAAATTGAAATGCAGGGTATCCATAAAACAAATGTTCTGCCTATGCATATTAGTGGGCAACATCAGAAGATAGAGGACCCTGTGGTCCGTGGTGTGCGTTTTATGTCACGCCGAGATATGCTGGAGACCAGACTCGTACAAGTAAATTGTTGTAGGGGGAAATGTCACAAAGCAGTCACGATGGGAAATAACGTTACCGTGAAATCGCTGGAAACTCGCCCTCAGGCTTTGTACTTATCAGCGCATGTATTACCCTTGAATGCCGCGGGCCTGGTAAACACTCGGAGGTCCAAAATACTTAAGTCGATGTAGTTGAGGAACGAATAGTACACTGACCATTAAGTGACCAAACGTACTAGTTGTGAATGAGGGATTTAGCAGGGAATTAAGTTCGGGTTCGTCCGTAACTTAATGTAAAGCTAGCCGGCAAGACAGGACAGGACGAACCCGACTACCGCCTGTAACGGGAAAACGGGACACAACATTACGCAATTAGCGAGGAGACGGCCTGCAAGCCGCCCTTCCACGGGCGATAACTTCCATGGGCCCAAACGTGAGCCTCCGCCCTCTTCTCTTCGGAGGAGACGGAGGAGGGCTGATAGAAGACGGGGAAAATGACGAAACACTGTTGGTTGAACCCCTGGGAAAGCGTGCCGGAAAGACTGGATATTCACAAGGCAGCTGGTTCACTTGAGAAATTCTAGGCCGCAAAACCCTCCGGCCTGGTGATCCCAGAGCGCGGAAGGGCATCCCGAGGGTGGTCAGATCCGACGGGATCCATGGGTAAGCTCGCAGGCAGCGGCACCCAATTTTGGGTCGGGATGAATCTGTGCGCACAGTTAGGTAAAAGCCAAAAACGGCTAGGTCGGTATTCCTTTCCCGTCTCAGCTATTCCAGCAGGCCTGGGCCTCTCGATTACGGCACAGACAGGGGAGATGAAGTTTGGCGTTCCGTAAGCCCCCAAGGATAGGACAGGCAGGGGATTTGAGGGTCTCCCGACCATGACCCCGGGCAGGATAGGTTAGAAAGACGATAGGGGGCCATCCCGACCGATTTGTGGCCCAGGACCACCTGTGGGGGTGCCCGCCGATTGCAAGTTAGAGCACTGCAAGGCCTGGCAAGGCATTTGACTCATTTAAAGCGTAGGTATGTCGGCCATTATTACTCAAGCCCAGCATAAGACCATCAGAAACTAACGGAATATCGCAGCCCAGTGTCATCGAGCCTTGAAGGCAGTAAAGTAAATAGTATATCATTCCCAACCAACAGTGTCGCGTCAGCCGGTCACAGTTGTGGACCTAAGCACGGGTAATTAACATTTAACCTTGGGCTAGAAAGCCCTAAGCAACGGTCTGAGGAAGTAAGACTCGCTGAATGCGCATGCACCACTGGAAGGGAAATTATCGGGCCAAACTTTACATTTTATTAATAGAGAGCGAATGTTCGGAATGGAAGATGGAAATGAATGGATTACGTGGGAGCATGCATGACGTAGTTATGGGTAGTTAAGGACCAGTGGGAGCTGTTGGAACTCTGCGTACGCATCTAGCTGTCAGAAACCCTCGTTGCCAAAATTTGACCCAGGATAATTACCTAGGCCCTCAATTTGTCATTCCGGTGATCCGTGGGAGCATGCAGGTGGATGACATGGAGGGAAACAAGCGGGGACTTTAACACTTAAGAGGGCCCCGAAGCTGGACGAGGGCCGGTGACGGACGCATTTCCAACTCCAATGTCCGTCCATTACTCTTATGACCCCCCCCCTCTTAGGTCTCTCCAATCATGCGGTTCCTCTATCCCTGGCGCCACGACCAAGCCAGGTTCACTCACGGATGGAAGTGGTGAAGTGAGAAGATTTGACCTCGCTAAATATAAATTCGTGTTAGGATAACGAGTCACGGGGCGCCGACAAGATGACAATACGACGAAGACAAGATGGTATGGCACGCTCAGACTGCACCTACTACAGCGAGGACTCGCGGGTCACCGCTCGCTGTGGGCCGCCCCGGTTGGGGGCCGGCGGCACGCCGGAAGCGGGAACGGCGCGGGCCGGGGGAGCCGCCCGGCGCCCGTGAGCGTAGTAAAACATGGCCGCCGGCCGGCGGCCGTGCGGAAACTACTTTCTCAAGGTCGCTCCGAAGTCAAGGGCGCACCGCAGTAGACCAAGACGAAACAAAACAACAGTGCCACCATTCAGACCGACCACACAGACCGACCACTCAGACCGACCACTCAGACCGACCACTCAGACCGACCACTCAGACCGACCACTCGGACCGACCATTCAGACCGACCTGACACCCGGACCAATAGACCAAAACCCCAAACCCCCTTACCAACCCTACCCCCCTCCACCCCCCACCCCACCTACCCCTCCCCCATCCATCCCCCACACCGACCCCGCCCCCGACCTCGCCGCCCTACACTGGCGCCCAACGTGGGGTGACAAGTCTCTTCACTCACCATGAAGCCCATGGAACCAGCACAGACCGCCGAACCCATGGTAGAAGGATGTCCAGGGGACTAAGAAGATCCCCAGTCTGGATCAAAAGGGATGTCTGCGGACTTGGAAGATTCCCAGTGTGGATCAAAAGGGATGTCTGCGGACTAGTCAGATCCCCGGTATGGATCAGGAGGATGTCCAGGGGACTAAGAAGATCCCCAAGGTGGATCAAAAGGGATGTCTGCGGACTTGGAAGAACCCCAGTGTGGATCAAGAAGGAAGTCTGCCGGCTAAAATGATCCCAGAGTGGATCAATAGGGAAGTCTGCGGACTAGGAAGATTTGAAGGAGACCCGGTAAGGGATGTCGTTGGTGTCAATTAAATGGGAAGCATTGAGGAATATCGGAGCCCCAAAAGTAAATTCGGAGTCTTGGAAAAATATGAGCCTCACAAGTAAATTCAGAATGGGAGCCTTGTGGAGAATATGTGCCCCAGACGTGAGTAATAGAGAAGTGTATGGGCTATGAAGAGCCCCAAGGGCAAATTCAGGGAAGCTTATTAGAGTACTAGCGTGTTGGCAAGGAAGAATTGCAGGTACGAGCCAAGAGGAACGTTGTGGACGTCGGGAGGAAGCCCTCGGATACACATAAAGTGATTAGTCTGTTGGGGAAGATCAAGTTTTAGGTGTGCATTAGGAGACAAGCTGGTGAGCGCCGAGTGTGAGGAGACTCCAGCGCCGAGTGTGAGGAGACGCCAGCGCTGACTGAGGAGCTGACAGCGCGGAGACGCTTCAGAAGACTCCAACACTGACTGTAAGGAGACCACAGCGCGGAGACGCTTGAGGAGACTCCAGTGCCTACTGTTTTGGGGGACACGTGGGAAGTGATGCGCTGGTGTGACCCGCTGGTGGGAGTGCTACACCAACACACTTGACAGCCAGAGCGACAATACGGAGTTCATAAACCCCAGCGAAATTAAAACTCTGACAATGCGGAGTGAAAATTCATGAGCGATATCCGCCGCCGATGAGGAAGTGAAGTAATCAACAGAAGCCACGTCGATGCTGTGTCACACAGGGGCCGAAGTGAGGAGTAGTGGCCCACACGAGTGAGAGCAACAACCTGAAGAACAATAATATTGATTGAAAACGGAGAGTAGTGAAGTAAAATACGTGGGAATTAACACCACGGCGGGGTGACCTCAATCACGTGTCGGCACTTGACCGACATTGGCTGTGTGCTTTTGATTACGCTTGTCAGATGGAAGCAGCGACACTTCGAAGCAACTTGATTCATTGTGGCACGTCAGGCGATCAAATGCGCGTGTCCGTCACGATGAAGCCTCGGAACGGTGCCAGGTGGACACTGTGTGGCAAGCGGGGAAGGCGATTGCCGAGTGCGGTGACAGTGGCTGCCGGGAGGGAGAAGCGGAAAGGACAGTGGTCTCATTGGGGACAGGACAGTGGTCTCATTGGGACAGGACAGTGGTTTCATTGGCACCGGACAGTGGTCTCATTGGGACAGAACAGTGGTCCCATTGGGACAGGAAAGTGGTTTCATTGAGACAGGACAGTGGTTTCATGGGCACAGGACAGTGGTCTCATTGGGACAGGACAGTAATCCCATTGGGACAGAACAGTGACCTTGTAGTCACACGGGCTGCCGTTGAAGTGGATAATTATCGGACGCGCCCTCAATGGCGACCCAGATGGGCCCCACGCGACGTTTGCTGGCTTTGACCCTGGCTCTGACCGTCATGTCACCGTCCCTCGCCAGCGCAGACGAGTGTCGGTTCCCGCCGGAGTGGATGGGCCAGCGGTACTGGAAGGAGACCGTCTTCAACATCGCAGAGACCCGGCTCGGCTCCAAAGGGCGCTGTATCGAAAATGACGGCTTCATGTACCTCTTCGAGAAGGACAACTCTGGGGAGAAATGTTACGCTTGTGTGGTGCTCTTCCTACGGCACACCAACATCATAGAGTTCAAGGACTCGCGCTTCTGCCACCGTCGCCGCATGCTGCGCGACATGTGCGTCATGATCGGCGGCGACGAGCCTCGGCACACCATAATCCGCGTGGGCCGGCACGCGGTGATCGGCGTCAAGCGCGAGGGCCGCACGGTGCGCGACACATGCTCGGGCGCGTTCACCACCCTGGTGATGGGCTGCAGCCGCTCCGACACTCTCCAGCTGCGCTCAAAGTGTCGGCGGCCTCCACAGTCTGCCAGTCTGCAGTCCACAGAGTGGAGAGTCAACTGTCTGAGTGGACAGAGTGGACTATCCACAGAGTCCACAGTCTGCCAGTCTGCAGTCCGTTGCCATGGCAACTGGGAGGAGAATGGCACCCATTTTCTGATGACTTCTCCGATCAGCAAGTCGGAATCACCTACCAGACGAGTGTGCTTCGTCTCCATGGCAACCAGCGAGGGTCTCCACTTCTCTACGCTGCAGAAAGCCTGCTATAGGAATATTTCCCTTCGCCAGGATGGTGCGCTGGCATTTACGTCACGATTAATGATGACTGTCGTGCCGAGGCGTCCACCACCCGGTCCGGCAACAATCAGCTGACGCGCGGCGCGGTCAGCTGGCTGCTCAGCTGCATGCTGTTGGTCGTTCGGTGATCCAGCGGCCGGCCTAGGCCTTGCGGCCGGCCATCACTCGTCGGCCGGTGGGGCGCTGGCACCGCGTCGGCCGGGCAGCCGCCCGCCGCGACATCTATCGAGAAGAAGTGGCCGCCGCTAGCTGCGCCACCTATTGTCAGGAAGTGGCAGCACTCGGCTGCTGTACTTAGTCAGTCCAGTGATCTTCAGAGCTGCGGTAGCAGGGACCGAGTGCTGCAGCACGAACTCTACCAACGGACTCGTCCGACGTCATCACATCAGGGACCTCATGACGCCGGCTCTCGCATCTAAAAATCTGGAGACCAACCAGTCAACGGACATCATAAGCACACCAACAGAAGCGCCGAGTGGGATCTGCTGCACCCAATTCTACCAACAAACATCAGCACATCGGCGGTATCACCGAGTGGGCTCTGCAGCACCGTCCGACGTCATCACATCAGGGACCTCACGACACCGGCTCTCGCATCTCAAATCGGTACACCAACCAGTCAACGGACATCATAACCACACCAACGGAAGCGCCGAGTGGGCTCTGCTGCACCTAAAATTCTACCAACGGACTCGTCGGACGTCATCACATCAGGGGACACCATGGCACCGGCTATCACATCTCAAAATATGGCGGCCCGGCATGCGACGCCATCACATCCGCCTAGGGATGTCTGGACACAGTAGCGACACCATCGGCGTTCGGCCCAGGGCGACCACCGACGGAATTCCAGCTATAGCCGCTAGACATCAGCCGACGACCGAAGGAGTGTTCTCAGGACCAAAATATTCAACTGACAAGACATCTGACGATTATCCTCGGCGACACCGACACACCGACAGGCACATCATGCGGACCGGTGGAGCAACCGACACCAATCAGAGGATGTTATGCATGCACCAGCCCTGGCATCACCTTCAACGTAATCCGCTCGGCATCGGAGATCATCAAATCATCACTCGGGAAGCTGTCTCCGGCCACTTCGCAAGTCCAGGCATCTGAAGTCATCACGACGTCCCAGCAGACGGCTATTACGCGGAAGTCCGATGCCAAGATCACCTCGGTTTAGTTCACACAGAGAGTGGAGCTACTTTGAGCACTGAGCATTGTTCCCAGAGGGAAGTGCTCCCATGGACGCTGTCCCCAGAGGCAGGCGCTACCATGATCGCTGCTGATGGGGATGGGGATAACGCCGAGAGCGCAGTCCACTACCAAACCGGCACAACCCGCGTTTGACTGGGCGCGGAAATATCTAACCGACTCGGGCGTGACTGATAATGGGGCTTGTCCATTCCAGCTTGCCAAGTGTAAATGTTTGTCGCTGATTCCAGCTCGCCAAGTGCCAATGTCGGGCAGCTGATGACACCGAGTCAGGCTGTGATGCAGGGCGTCTGATGACACCTCGTCAGACGGTGGTGCCGGTCAGCTGATGACACCTCGCCAGAAGACAAATAACACATCGGAAGCAACACGCCATCAGAAGGAATTTATAGATGCTCTGAAGGAGCTGTGGTAAGTGGAACGAAGAGCAGATAGCCAGCTGCGGCAAGTACAATGAAGTAACCGTTTGCGAGACCTTCAATCCTTTAATAACCCCAAACGCGGAACGGTTGTCTGTACAGAGCTTTCAGAAATAACATTTCAGCCACAGATGTGTTCTACACCCGTCGCCCTCCCGACCCTCGCGTCACCTGTTCACCATTTCGGAAACCTCTTGAACATACGTCTTACCTGGTAAATAGGTCTTTGCCATCAGGTGCTCGGACGACGATCGGCGGACCATCACTCTCCAAGGCACTGGGGTGCTAGCACCCCCTCTCGGATGCAGTGCTATAGGACAACTTCATCGTGCCAGCCATCGGAAGCTCACAATGGGCAAAGTGGAAGACTTCCATGTCAGTGACCTAACATCATTCAGCCACAGCCTAAATAAAACTCACTTCCTCCAACCAATCCCTATGACAGATCCGATCCCTGACAAGAACTTAGCCATGCTCATCAGTGCCTTTCCATCTAAAACTTTAAATCCCACACCCCTGGCCAACCATCCAGGACCAACTGAACAACTGGGCAGTACAAGCGGAGGTAGCGATTAGACCTCTGTTGCCGCCCTGTACGCTCCCACCTCCCTGGCCACCATCAGCATACTGGCAATACTCATCTTAATCAGCATCCTTGTCTGGAGGCATTGCCGCGCCCGATGACACCGGCCAGCATCGACAGGTCAGGTGGCGGTGGCGGTTCCCATTCTGGGCCCAGCTACCAAAGCGCCTCAACAGCCTACCACGCATCGAGACGCTCAGGATATGGACATGGCTCGGCGCATGACTACATTCGAAGAGGCCCTCCGGAAGCTGCAGCAGGACTGGAGATAATCATGCATCTTCTCTGAGGGAACTCTGCAATACCGGCCGGACGTATCCAGACCAACCAATGGACCTCTCATCTACGCGACCCGTGTTTGTGTGCGCTTGGAGTAAATTAAGACTGTGCGTATCATTCGTACAACATGACATCGTGTGTCTCTTATTGTCGCAGGACACAGTGTATGTAACTTCGCAAAGAACCAATAGTGTGCCACATGTGTTATGGGGGCAGCGCTATGTGACGTAAATTAGACCGGCCCCATCACCAAAATAGTGGTAGGCTGTGCACGCGATGTATGCTTTAGATCTAGGAATGAGCGACGGAACCCAGGGGACCAATCCGGGAAAGGGGGAAGGAAGGAATTCAATGAGACGTGAACAGGGTAGAACCTATCCCAGGATCGCGAGGACGCGATCTTCGAAGGAAGTCTGAATGTAAGAAGGCTTACATTTTTAACACGGCGTTTCACGCAGTCGCCATGCGGCGGCCCGACACGAGAAATCCAGCCACCGGAAACCCGTGGCAGGTGCGGAGAAATTTGTGAAAAGCCAGCGCAAACACCAAGCCTACTCGTCGCCGATACGCCCACACAGTCAATAGCGGTCACTTGGAGCTGCCGCGAATGCAAGTAGTGACTTCCGCCCAGCCACGGGTATCAGCCTGACCCAGTAACCTGGAAACAGCTACCGCTCAGGAACTGCCAACTGCCAACCGCCAATCAGCGGCCGGCAGTCGGCAGTCACCAGTCACCAGCCATTAATCACCAGTCACCAGCGTCACCAGCCGGCACCATCAGCCACCAGCCAGGCCACGGGGCACAAAGAGCCTGACGTGCGTTGTCTGATAACAGGCGCATTTATAAGCGCCACACCGGGAGAGTCGAGAGGACACATCACCCAAGGCAGTCGTCGGAGGCGGACACCACCCGAGGCAGCCGCCGGAGGCGGGCCACAGGCCGGGGGAGGACACATCACCCAAGGCAGTCGCCGCGGACACACCACCCACGGCTGCAACGGAGGAGGAAGATTGGACGGAATCGCCGAGAAGCTCCCACCTCCAGCAGAATCGTCCGGGAGTCGCTCGCGAGCTGAGTGGAGTGATTGTGAAACGGTGAACTGCGCACGCTTTCGTCGACACGGCAACTACTGAAAGACTCTGCGGAAAGCGAGTGAATACAGCGTTGCACGTGAGTGAACTGGAGCAAGGAGTGGCAATGTCCCCGTGAACTGTCATGAAACCCATGTGACCCGTCCGCCACCGGCCCTTGTAATGCATATGTGATGGCCCCAGCCAGCGGTGGGATGTGGGTAACCGTCTGCCCCGGGAAGGGTAAAATGGAGGAGCGAATTGTGGCAAATGAGGTTCTTGTGGAGCATAGTTGTCAGGGTTGGTGGAGGATACCTGAATGTTATATCGTTTAGATATGCATGGTGTTTAAGGTTGGTGTGGATGATACACGAATGTTTTACTATCCATGAATGCTTATACTCTGAATGGAAGGAAAAGAATACATAGCCACGCACACACATTACTGATCAGAATTTCAGTGACGGAGGAGCCGGTTTAAGTGACTGAGGAGCCACGTGGTTCCGGGAAGACGTCAATGAAGAGTGCAGGCCTTCTGGCTCACTGCAGTCAAATAAACCCCCTTCTTTCCATGGGAGAATGAAAGTAACGTAGATCCGCTGGGACCCCACGTTACTCAGCGGATAAAATGCGCAAACAGGCAAGGTGGGAATACCTCTTTCCCCACTGTCCCTCTGCCCTTCTGTTCTCCGTCTTTCTCTCTTTCTCTCTCTCTTGTTCTCTCTCTCTCTCTCTCTTTCTCTCTCTCTCTCTCTCTCTCTCTCTCTCTCTCTCTCTCTCTCTCTCTCTCTTTCTCTCTCTCTCTCTCTCTCTCTCTCTCTCTCTCTCTCTCTCTCTCTCTCTCTCTCTCTCTCCCTCCCCCTCTCTCCCTCGCACTCCAATCACACGTCAACACCTGTTCCCCAGCACACAGGCAGCCGAGCGGTCGGTGCCACTAAGCCAAGGGTTCATTAACCCTTGTGGAGGAAACAGACCATTACCGTTAACCCAAATAGTCAGTAGTGAACGGGAGTATCGCATGACATGGACATTTGTTTATCAGAGATCTGCCATTTCAGTGCGTTTACCTGCAAAGACATTGTAATTTGCATCATATTCCACCAGACAATGGGTTTGGTTCCGGCGGGTTTATGAGGGTCAGGATGTCACCCTTGACTGAACGTACAAGAGTAACCGCACAAGATTCATTCATGCTACATGTCGAGTAACTTAGAATAAGTACGGGTGTGTAAGCAGCACCGTGTTCTTTACGCTCGTGTTTCCTAGTTGGCAAACGTAAACGGTAGAAAAATGTGGAATAACTCAGACGCACAATTTCGTTTTAGATTACACTAACCGTTGCCACTGAGAAATGTCCACACCGAAACTGAAATAGCGGATGTTACACAGGCCAAGCATTTATCAAGAATGAAATAGCAACCAGGCGTTAAATAACGTGCAGTACTTACATACTCGCTCAGCTTTGAGTCACGAACATTCATCCTCCCATGCTCACGAAAACTTCCGGACACCTCCGACGTAAAGACCAGCGTGACGTTACAGTGCAGGCATTTATTCACACATATTCACACAAATTCACACCATTCACACCAATTCCTTCAACGGGCATGAACAAAAAGCCAAATTAACGAGACCAGATTATCCATTCTTCCTTCACGCAGAAAAGTATCGAGGGTCCCAGTACCGGCGGCGACCTGGTTGGTCTCACTGGAACGAAGAATAGACCCGGGTCAAGGGCAGCCAAATTATTGGAGTGGAGGGGGCATACTACACGACTCGATCCGGCTTTCCCTGAATCAGGTTCAGGGAGAAGGGGCTTTCGTCCAGAAACAAATCAGACACTAATCGAGCGTCACGGTGGAGGGGGAGGGGGACACACACCCCCTCTCTCTCTCTCTCTTTCTCTCTCACTCTCTCTCGCTCTCTCTACCTCGCTCGCCACTCACCCGCCTAACACCTGCTTCCCAAATCAACATGTCGCCGGCCGAAGGCGTCGAGTCGAGGGTTCTTGACCTTGGAAGTGCTGCGGCAAATATTTTTCGGGCACTGGGTCACTAAACTATTGCACCACGGGTCTACGAGACTTCCACCTGCTTTAAAATGGTGCGGGTAATAGTACCGAACAACTGAACCCAGGACGCGGATTACATATGGGACCGGGGATAACATCTATAATGGAATGAAATGGACTTGAGACTCAAGTTAATTATAGAGAACCCCGTGGTCCGTGGTGTGCGTTTTATGTCACGCCGAGATATGCTGGAGACCAGACTCGTACAAGTAAATTGTTGCAGGGGAAATGTCACAAAGCCGTCACGATGGGAAATAACGTACCGTCAAATCGCTGGAAACTCGCCCTCAGGCTTTGTACTTATCAGCGCATGTATTACCCTTGAATGCCGCGGGCCTGGTAAATACTCGGAGGTCCAAAATACTTAAGTCGATGCAGTTGAGGAACAAACCATTAACCACTGACCATTAAGTGGCCAAACGTGCTTGGTGCGAATGAGGGATTTAGCAGGGAATTAATTCCGGGTTCGTCCGTTACTTAATGTAAAGCTAGCCGGCAAGACAGGACAGGACGAACCCGACTACCGCCTGTAACGGGAAAACGGGACACAACATTACGCAATTAGCGAGGAGACGGCCTGCAAGCCGCCCTTCCACGGGCGATAACTTCCATGGGCCCAAACGTGAGCCTCCGCCCTCTTCTCTTCGGAGGAGACGGAGGAGGGCCGATAGAAGACGGGAAAATGACGAAACACTGTTTGTTGAACCCCTGGGAAAGCGTGCCGGAAATACTGGATATTCACAGGGCAGCTGGTTCACTTGAGAATTTCTAGGCCGCAAAACCCTCCACCTGGTGATCCCAGAGCGCGGAAGGGCATCCCGAGGGTGGTCAGATCCGACGGGATCCATGGTTAAGCTCGCAGGCAGCGGCAACCAATTTTGGGTCGGGATGAATCTGTGCGCACAGTTAGGTAAAAGCCAAAAACGGCTACGTCGGTATTCCTTTCCCGTCTCAGCTATTCCAGCAGGCCTGGGCCTCTCGATTACGGCGCAGACAGGGGAGATGAAGTTTGGCGTTCCGTAAGCCCCCAAGGATAGGACAGGCAGGGGATTTGAGGGTCTCCCGACCATGACCCCGGGCAGGATAGGTTAGAAAGACGATAGGGGGACATCCCGACCGATTTGTGGCCCAGGACCACCTGTGGGGGTGCCCGCCGATTGCAAGTTAGAGCAATGCAAGGCCTGGCAAGGCATTTGACTCATTTAAAGCGTAGGTATGTCGGCCATTAATACTCAAGCCCAGCATAAGTCCATCAGAAACTAACGGAATATGGCAGCCCAGTGTCATCGAGCCTTGAAAGCAGTAAAGTAAATAGTATCATTCCCAACCAACAGTGTCGCGTCAGCCGGTCACAGTTGTGGGCCTAAGCACGGGTAATTCACATTTAACCTTGGGCTAGAAAGCCCTAAGCAACGGTGTGAGGAAGTAAGACTCGCTGAATGCGCATGCACCACTGGAAGGGAAATTATCGGGCCAACACTTTTAATAGAGAGCAAATGTTCGGAATGGAAGATGGACATGAATGGATTACGTGGGAGCATGCATGACGTAGTTATGGGTAGTTAAGGACCAGTGTGAGCTGTTGGAACTCTGCGTACGCATATAGCTGTCAGAAACCATCGTTGCCAAAATTTGACCCAGAATAATTACCTAGGCCCTCAATTTGCCAGTCCGGTGACCCGTGCGAGCATGCAGGTGGATGACATGGAGGGAAACAAGCGGGGACGTTAACACTTAAGAGGGCCCCGAAGCTGGACGAGGGCCGGCGACGGACGCATTTTCAACTCCAATGTCCGTCCATTACTCTTGGCCCCCCCTCTCCTAGGTCTCTCAAATCATGCGCTTCCTCTATCCCTGGCGCCACGACCAAGCCAGGTTCACTCACGGATGGAAGTGGTGAAGAGAGGAGATTTGACCTCGCTAAATATAAATTCGTGTTAGGATAACGAGTCACGGGGCGCCGACAAGATGACAATACGACGAAGACAAGATGGTATGGCACGCTCAGACTGCACCTACTACAGCGAGGACTCGCGGGTCACCGCTCGCTGTGGGCCGGCGACACGCCGGAAGCGGGATCGGCACGGGCCGGCGAGCCGCCCGGCGCCCGTGAGCGTAGTAAAACATGGCCGCCGGCCGGCGGCCGTGCGGAAACTACTTTCTCAAGGTCGCTCCGAAGTCAAGGGCGCACCGCAGTAGACCAAGACGAAACACAACAACAGACCGACCACTAAGACCGACCACTGAAGACGGACAGAGCGGACAAAACCACAAAACCCCCCTACCAACCCCCCCTCCTACCAGCCCCACCCCCACCTACCCCTCCCCCTCCATCCCCCACCCCACCTACCCCTCCCCATCCATCCCCCCACACCGACCCCGCCCCCGACCTCGCCGCCCTACAACTCCTTCTTCAAATTAGGGGCCTGCTCTCACGTCTCGTCGGCCTCATTGCTCACTTTTTTTCCTATGCATTTCCGAATAGGGGCCTCCTCAAATTTCAGGGGGGGGGCGGGCGGCGCCCCCAGTCTCACGGCAGGGGGGGGGGAGAATTCCCCCTTTGCCCCCCCCCCCGGTGGCGACGCCCTTGACGGCTTCACCTGACACGACCTCTGACCTGGCAAGGTCACATGGCTCCTTGACCGTTGAACTTTCGATTTAGATTTGAAGCGTAATTAATTTGCTTTCTTCCATTACGACTTGAGCATGCCATGTAATGATAGTCACATGCTCCATCATCACATATAGGTCAAAGTCGAATATCGAATTGGAACTAGTTGACCTCTGGAGGTCACATCTTTCGATGCCCCGGGAAACGGCGTGAGTTGTCGACGTGTTTTTGCATTACATACGTTTGTGACGATTTAAAAAGAAATTGAAGGGGTCGCGATTTCCAGTCCCGCCGGGTCCCATGCTAAACCCTATGGGAAATTAACCATTAGGTCCAAAACTGATTTTATCGGAAGATATTTTGATATATCTCCGGAATTAATCGGACGTCAATGATTCTAGTGCCACCGTTGGACTGTCCACGTTATTGGTGTTAAAACTTTGTGTCTTTTGTGCACCTTCCATCATGTGAACGGCTTGACCTGACATGACCTGCGACCTAGCAAGGTCACAAGGCTTTGAACCGTTGAAATTTCGCTTTAGATTTGAAGCGTTATTAATTTGCTTTCTTCCATTACGACTTGAGCATGCCAACTAATGACAGTCACATGCTCCATCCTCACATATAGGTCAAAGTCGAATATCGAACTGGAACTCGCTGACCTCTGGAGGTTACATCTTTCGATGCCCCGGGAAACGGCGTGAGTTGTCGACGTGTTTTTGCATTACATACGTTTGTGGCGATTTGAAATGAACTTGAAGGGGTCGCGATTTCCAGTCCCGCCGGGTCCCATGCTAAACCCTATGGGAAATTAATCATCAGGTTTAAAACTGATTTTATCGAAGCATATTTTGATATATCTCCGGAATTAATCGGACGTCAATGATTCTAGTGCCACCGTTAGACTGTCCACGTTGTTGGTGTTAAAACTTTGTGTCTTTTGTACATCTTCCATCATGCGAACGGCTTGACCTGACATGACCTCTGACCTGGCAAGGTCACATGGCTCCTTGACCGTTGAAATTTCGATTTAGATTTGAAGCGTTATTAATTTGCTTTCTTCCATTACGACTTGAGCATGCCAACTAATGACAGTCACATGCTCCATCCTCACATATAGGTCAAAGTCGAATATCGAAGTGGAACTCGTTAACCTCTGGAGGTCACATCTTTCGATGCCCCGGGAAACAGCGTGAGTTGTCGACGTGTTTTGGTATTGCATACGTTTGTGGCGATTTAAACAAGAATCGAAGTGGTCGCGATTTCCAGTTCCGCCCGGTCCCATGCTAAACCCTATGGGAAATTAACCATTAGGTCCAAACTGATTTTATCGGAACATATTTTGATATATCTCCGGAATTATCGGACGTCAATGATTCTAGTGCCACCGTTGGACTGCTCACGTTATTGGTATTAAACCGTTGTGTCTTTTGTACACTTTCCATCATGTGAACGTCTTGACCTGACATGACCTCTGACCTGGCAAGGTCACATGGCTCATGGAACGTGGAAATTTCCCTTTAGATTTGAAGCGTTATTAATTTGCTTTCTTCCATCACGACTTGGGCATGCCAACTAATGACAGTCACATGCTCCATCCTCACATATAGGTCAAAGTCGAATATCGAACTGGAACTCGTTGACCTCTGGAGGTCACATCTTTCGATGCCCCGGGAAACGACGTGAGGTGTCGACGTGTTTTGTTATTGCATATGTTTGTGGTGATTTCAACAAAAATCGAAGGGGTCGCGATTTCCAGTCCCGCCGGGTCCCATGCTAAACCCTATGGGAAATTAACCATTAGGTCCAAAACTGATTTTATCGGAACATATTTTGATATATCTCCGGAATTAATCGGACGTCAATGATTCTAGTGCCACCGTTGGACTGCCCACGTTATTGGCGTTACGAGTATGTGTATTGCATACACATTCCCGGAATGGGAATGTGAATAATGCATGGGAATGTGTGGGAAGCAATGCTGTGATTAACAAACTTACATAATTGGTTATAACTCATTAACCGTTTGTGTTACGGGGTAACTGATAGCAGTGTCGGAATCAACGTGTCGTTGCGGATCGAATGAGCTATATAACGTAGACATTCCGGCATTATTGGATTGTTGACCTATGTTGACCTCTGGAGGTCAAACCATTCGATGCCCCGTGAAATGCGTCTGCATGGTGGGTCAGGGACCTTGGTACTACCGTCTCACCGAGTTTGGGCGAAATCGAAGGGGTCGTCGATTTCTGCTGAATGTGAATATCGAACTCCTGCCAACTTCACGGACGTCCCCATCATGCGGGAAGTCGCCGGCGCCGGTGGGGTTGGCTGAGCTGGGACGGTGGGTGGGTGAGGCTCCATGATGCCAAGCAACACCCACATGGTGATGGTGGGTGGCGGGTGGCCTCGGCTCGGTTCTTGGACTCCCCCATCCTATAGTGCCGCCATCGTGCCACCACTGGTCCCAGTGTGCGTAATTCTGTCTCTGTCTCCTGTTCTGACATCTCGTTCAATTTTGGACACTTCACGTCTTAAGCAGTGTGTCCCACTCCAGTATTCAGGATTGTTGGACATACTGATGATTGGACATTCTGTCGCAGTGTACCGCCACGCCAGTGTATTACATCCAAGAGCATTGAGATGCGACAGAATGAGCAAATGCAAAGCAGCTCTGGCACTAACATGTAATCTGATGGAGCCCTCATACTTTCACTACCATTTTTCGCCCTGTACGTTTTGTCGCACCCAGGTGTTCTTCGCTGTTCAACATTCTGGCATACGGACATTATTACCATTGGACATAATGACACTGTCCTTTGCCCCTCCACCCACACAAACTATTTTATTTTTCTATGGTAACCTATGGAGCACCATCTAATGCTTTGTATCATCACCAGCTATAGCATTGCTCAATTCCCTCCCAATATATTTTTTTTCAGAAGCTCGCGCCACGGCTACACGAATTTTACAATAGTAACCCCCTCATCTTCCAGCAATTCTCGGTGTGACGGGAGACATCGTGCGTGACTAGATCAAATGACGTTGGACGCTAAATGGCCATGTAGTGGACGCTCCGTTAAACTCAACTGATCAATCAAGATCAAATGACATGCCAATGGCGTCGTACCAACGTCTGCTTCAGTGTACGAAAAACATTCGTACGAAGCAGAGCTGCCGGGTAAGCAATATCAGAATCCCCTCCTCTGTGCCGTCCATTTGAGTAACACGCAACGGTGCTGCAGACAGCTGGTATTGGTATATTAGGCTGATTGACGTACGTAGCAGCACGCTTCAATCGACACGATGAATTCGCAGGCAATCTATCACAACACAGCACGCCTACACACCCTACCACCGACGGTGCAGATGTGCATAATTCAGATGAACTGTCAAACACAACATCACCCTTTGCCTTTTGTGCACAACAACTAGAGAAGATCGCAGCTCCTTGCAAGCGAATAGCGTTCAAGCGAGGAATGCCGGAATGGCCGTGATAAAATCATGGCGAGGATACCTAACATGTGAGCGAGGATAGTCCAGCTGAGCTATAACCGCCATATATATATATATATATATATATATATATATATATATATATATATATATATATATATATATATATATATATATATATATATATATATATATATATATATATATATACAAATTCGTCATGAAATGTTTGAAGAACAGGTTTCAGCTTCGCTAGTGGTCGTACGATGAACTTGCACATAGCCGGCAAATGTATTATCATAATCACTCGCACAAGCAGCCATAGTCGCGCATAAATAACACGCTCGAAGTCGTTCGATACCATAAAAAGTATAAATGCGTTCGCATAAGTCTTCACTTAGATAAAACATTAAAACAACAATTTATGACTCACATGATTAATGCCTTTTACAACAAATACAGCGAGGTGTAAATAATAGTATCTCCATTTAAAGTTACTTTTTTCCTCACAAAACAACCAAGTATAACTATCTGTTGGAGATATCAAGTCTGCTCCGAGACTGGTGATGGACAAACGTCGTCAGTGGACTAGAAAAGTCAAGCTCCGACCCTCGATAGTAACATTGGGCAACATAGAGACAACTCTACGTGATCCTCGTTAACCGTGCAGCATAGGACGTCTGGATAAGCAATCCAGCCCGTCGACTAACACCCACCAGCCCACACCAGGGCCTTAACGACATCGATCGGCCTGACTAGACTTACACACACTTCCGACTGTTGAACACCTCGAACATGATCGGAGGAAATACTACAGTAGCTGTATCTAGCGCCCAGACCTAGCCACACTCCAGCACACAATCTAAACGCATCCAAGACTCGGCCAGCAAACAAGACAGACTAGGACCGAAAGGTGGCCAGCTGACACTCTGGCCACTGCATCGGCTGGACGGATATTGTGTAGTCACGCTGCAACAAGGCCTTGTCACCTCATCAACGCTCCAAGCCTCACATCGTCGTCGACAACCGAGCACCCACACGGGCGTCTGGACGACAGCGACCGAGGGTCACCACCTACCACCGACGGTCACATCCCAACACTCGCTCTGCAGGTGGCCACAAATCCACGCCACACCCGGCGCCGCCAGGGGTGTGATCAGTGACGTCGGCAGCACGTGAGCCAGTCATGGCTGGAGCAGGCCATGTTAGCAGTGGCGGTATATGTGACGCCAGCAGCAGGTGGGCCAATGGTGTCAGGAGCGGCGGGCGCGGCGAGCCGCCTGCATGTAGAGCCGCCGGTAGAGGTCCTCCATGCTGCGGTAATAGGCGTGCCGGTGTCCCCAGACCGGGTCCGGCCACCGCGGCGACACGGACCCACTGGCGGCAGCCGTCCCAGTCACCGCCAGACGTCATCACATGGCGCCACCCCACCCCAACCACCACACGGTCACCGCCAGACGACTCCCTCCCGGCACACGGACCCACTGGCGGCAGCCGCTCCACTGTCACCGCCAGACGGCGCCCTCCCGACACACGGACCCACTGGCGGCAGCCGCCCCACTATCACCGCCAGACGACGCCCTCCCGGCACACGGACCGACTGGCGGCAGCCGCCCCACTATCACCGCCAGACGAGGCCCTCCCGACACACGGACCCACTGGCGGCAGCCGCCCCACTATCACCGCCAGACGAGGCCCTCCCGACACACGGACCCACTGGCGGCAGCCGCCCCACTATCACCGCCAGACGGCGCCCTCCCGACACACGGACCCACTGGCGGCAGCCGCCCCACTATCACCGCCAGACGAGGCCCTCCCGACACACGGACCCACTGGCGGCAGCCGCCCCACTATCACCGCCAGACGAGGCCCTCCCGACACACGGACCCACTGGCGGCAGCCGCCCCACTATCACCGCCAGACGGCGCCCTCCCGACACACGGACCCACTGGCGGCAGCCGCCCCACTGTCACCGCCAGACGGCACCCTCCCGACACACGGACCCACTGGCGGCAGCCGCCCCACTGTCACCGCCAGACGGCGCCCTCCCGACACACGGACACACGGACCCACTGGCGGCAGCCGCCCCACTGTCACCGCCAGACGGCGCCCTCCCGACACACGGACACACGGACCCACTGGCGGCAGCCGCCCCACTATCACCGCCAGACGACGCCCTCCCGGCACACGGACCCACTGGCGGCAGCCGCCCCACTATCACCGCCAGACGACGCCCTCCCGACACACGGACCCACTGGCGGCAGCCGCCCCACTATCACCGCCAGACGACGCCCTCCCGACACACGGACACACGGACCCACTGGCGGCAGCCGCCCCACTATCACCGCCAGACGGCGCCCTCCCGACACACGGACACACGGACACACGGACCCACTGGCGGCAGCCGCCCCACTATCACCACCAGACGACGCCCTCCCGACACACGGACCCACTGGCGGCAGCCGCCCCACTGTCACCGCCAGACGGCACCCTCCCGGCACACGGACCCACTGGCGGCAGCCGCCCCACTGTCACCGCCAGACGGCACCCTCCCGGCACACGGACCCACTGGCGGCAGCCGCCCCACTATCACCGCCAGACGACGCCCTCCCGACACACGGACACACGGACCCACTGGCGGCAGCCGCCCCACTAACACCGCCAGACGGCGCCCTCCCGACACACGGACACACGGACACACGGACCCACTGGCGGCAGCCGCCCCACTATCACCACCAGACGACGCCCTCCCGGCACACGGACCCACTGGCGGCAGCCGCCCCACTGTCACCGCCAGACGGCACCCTCCCGACACACGGACACACGGACCCACTGGCGGCAGCCGCCCACTGTCACCGCCAGACGGCCCCTCCCACACGGACCCACTGGCGGCAGCCGCCCCACTGTCACCGCCAGACGGCGCCCTCCCGGCACACGGACCCACTGGCGGCAGCCGCCCCACTGTCACCGCCAGACGGCACCCTCCCGACACACGGACACACGGACCCACTGGCGGCAGCCGCCCCGCTGTCACCGCCAGACGGCGCCCTCCCGGCACACGGACCCACTGGCGGCAGCCGCCCCACTATCACCGCCAGACGGCGCCCTCCCGACACACGGACACACGGACCCACTGGCGGCAGCCGCCCCACTGTCACCGCCAGACGGCACCCTCCCGACACACGGACACACGGACCCACTGGCGGCAGCCGCCCCGCTGTCACCGCCAGACGGCGCCCTCCCGACACACGGACACACGGACCCACTGGCGGCAGCCGCCCCGCTGTCACCGCCAGACGGCGCCCTCCCGACACACGGACACACGGACCCACTGGCGGCAGCCGCCCCACTGTCACCGCCAGACGGCACCCTCCCGACACACGGACACACGGACCCACTGGCGGCAGCCGCCCCGCTGTCACCGCCAGACGGCGCCCTCCCGGCACACGGACCCACTGGCGGCAGCCGCCCCACTGTCACCGCCAGACGGCACCCTCCCGACACACGGACACACGGACCCACTGGCGGTAGCCGCCCCGCTGTCACCGCCAGACGGCGCCCTCCCGGCACACGGACCCACTGGCGGCAGCCGCCCCACTATCACCGCCAGACGGCGCCCTCCCGACACACGGACACACGGACCCACTGGCGGCAGCCGCCCCACTGTCACCGCCAGACGGCACCCTCCCGACACACGGACACACGGACCCACTGGCGGCAGCCGCCCCACTGTCACCGCCAGACGGCACCCTCCCGACACACGGACACACGGACCCACTGGCGGCAGCCGCCCCACTATCACCGCCAGACGGCGCCCTCCCGACACACGGACCCACTGGCGGCAGCCGCCCCGCTGTCACCGCCAGACGGCGCCCTCCCGGCACACGGACCCACTGGCGGCAGCCGCCCCACTGTCACCGCCAGACGGCACCCTCCCGACACACGGACCAAGTTTCAAGACCAAAATTTCCAGTTTCGAAAAACCATCTTCAACCTAAAAGCTCGGTTTGTTGTAAACAAGCTGTCTGAATCCACAAACTCTGCATGGCGCCTGCGAACTGCCTGAGTCAACAAGGTCAGTCTACTACCCACAAACTCTGTTTGCAGCATACAAAATATATCTGGAATAAAGAAAACTTCCATTCAAACTAACTTCGCGACGCACATGACTTAAGCGTGATCTTCACGAGCTCTTTCATGTGCCCAAGAACTTTCTACCACTCAAGACACCATCTTCTGCCCACATATCATCACCTTAAAAACTGGGTATCGACTAAAAACTCGTTAATCCATCAACTTTGAGCGTTCCCACAAACAGATGTCTTGCGCCCGAACACGCTGCCTTCAAAGGTTGTGTGCTGTCCACAAACTCAGCTGCATAACAACAAAGTCACATGTCTGCTTCTTGCGATCTGCTTACTATCCGCAAAACACTCGCTGCTGTCCACTAGTTCTTGTTGCTGTCCACAAGCCCTGGTTGCTACCCACAAATTATAGTTGCTTCCCACAAGCCCTGGCTGCCTCCAGCAAACCCTGGCTGCTTCCCATAAGCCCTAGCTGTTGCCCACAAACCATAGCTGGTGCCCACAAATCCTGACTTTTGCTCGCAAACAGTGACTGCCTCCAACAAACCTTGTCTGCTGCGCACATACCTGTCGTCTGAGTCCGAGTCGGTGCTAACGGCATATTTCCAGTCGTAAATGGGCCGTACCCCGAGCGTGGGCACCTGTCAAACACGGCACACCCGTACAGTGGCACACCATCCACTGACACAGAGACACACCAACATCCCACAAACTGACACAATGATGAACCACACGCAAAAATATCGATATTACACCCACAAACAATCACAGACAAACTGGCGCATTGACGTACCACCAGCTAACAAAATACACACTGGCATCGCACCCACTCGCACACTGATGCCACACCCACTGGAGCGATGACGCTCCGCTCTCTAACATGCTGAACGCTGACGTTCCACAAGCTGGGATACCGACAGGCTAAATAACGTCATTCGAACACCCCAACTCCCACCGTACAGACAGGCACAGCATGACGGACGTAACGTATATGTTGACCACGCGACGTTTTTGGTCGGTTGGTTATTGGTTTTACGACACGTCGACCGTTGAGTCATATAGCGTCGCCAATCTCTCACGCCGATTGGTCGCGGGCGAAGAGTAGCGACAGGTGAGATTCGAACCCACAATCTTTCGATTGTGAGACGAGCATCTAACCCCTAGACCACTCGTCCCCCGCGACTTTTTGGTTGGAATTCGCAATACGTAGGTGATATCACGTACTTTCCATTGACACAATGAGTTTGAATGTTTGCTTCAGCCCATTCATTGCCGCTTCGTCATGTTTTTAGATCACATCCATAATTTCCTCAAGATAGCCTTAAAGGCAAGAAACACAGTGCCAGCAGAAGGGGACAACTGCAGAATCTTCCTAACGAAAGACATATTATCTTCCCGGTGAGATGTTAGTATTACCTGAAGTTCCGAGCATGAGCACAGTATCATCCGCCGACATACTAACACCACAGACAGACACGCCATTCACTCAAAATGCTGTCGCCTTATATACCAACACCCCACGGTGTCATCCGCCGACATACTAACACCACAGGCTGGCACAATCTTCACTGTGGGTGGGTGTGTGTGTATGTGGATTTTTTCAAGCATAATGAAGGTCATTTGCGCCGCCTGTAAAGCGAGTGTGTTTTGCAAGCATTAATAATTCATTCATCATTAACGACCGCTAGGTAAGTTATATAATTTTTGCTAACATGTGTTTAAGCTTCATCAGGTCCCAGATTCTGCCGGTAGAGATGAACCTATTGAATTGAGAGACAAAATACTGCCAACAGTTTTGGCGTGCTATTCGAATTGTTTACCGGCAGCGTTTTTGAGATTGTCTGTATGCTGATAGGTGTGCTTCGCACACGCATCTTTTGTATTGTTTGCGAATACGACACCGTGCGGCGATTACCTTTTGACAGTCCGGGGTCCACCATGGCGTAGATGCCTTTTTCCCAAGTTGACTATTATTTGGGACTGAGTCTCGAGCTGCTGAGCTGATGGCTCTGGGGATTGTCTCTATTTTGCTGGTCTCTGAAGTTGCTAGGTTGAGGTCCATCTGATCATCAAATTTCGCCCAGTCCGCTCTTTCCAAGTTCCAAGATGGATAGCGTTCGTGCTGAGGCTAATTGTAATTGGGTAGTGGTCGCTCAGCCCGGGAACGTCCGAAACTGACCAGTCAAATATTGAGCTTAATCGTTGAGAGCAGCATGTTAAGTCAATGCAACTGTCCGACCCTCCTAAGGTTGGGTTGTAGTGGGTGGCGGCCTCGGTGTTTATAAATACTAAGTTGTGATCCGAACTAAACTGGTGAATTTCGCGTCCCTTAGTGTCCGTCCGATCGCTTCCCCAGGAGGGGTGTTTAGCATTAAAGTCTCCCATAATTAGAACTGGTGGAGGAGCTAGAAGCAGCAAGGAGCTGACCTGTGGTGTGGGGGTTGGAGCTGACCTGTGGTGTGGGGGTTGCAGCTAACGGTGAAATGTATAGTGAGATGACAGTGTGGTTGTGTGGTGGTAGTGTGGTTTGGCAATCGGCAATTTTGAGCCCGACTGCTACGCAGTTCAGGGGAGTACTTAACGTTACTCGAGGATGAGGTATGCTGTAAGCGATAGGTATGGCTGCGCCCCAATTCCGACGTGGACCATTTGCGTTATCGACATGCCAAGTGTAGCACGGAATTTTGTTCCAAATGAACTCGAAAATGAGTTTCTTGGAGCGCGGCCAGTAATGTTTTTTTTTGCGGGAATTCCGATTTAAATTCTATGAACTTGCCTGAAAGGCCACCGGTGTTCCACTGTAGAACAAGTCCCATTGCAGAATGCGCTTAGTGTCTGTTGGTGCTCCTACACCGAGGTGGTGTCGATGTGTTGGGGAGAAAGGTGGAACCGGTGGACGGAGAGGGGGTGGGATGTGACCCAGGCAGTGGTGGTAGCCTGGATTTTGATGCACCGGTCCTGGGAGGTGATGAGGTAGTGTAGCGTCGGGATTTGCGCTTGGGAAGCGCGTTAGGTTGGAACGGGAGACGTTGATCTGGGGTTTTGGATTCGGGCTCGACGGGCTTGGCAGGAGTGGTGGGTTTGGTGTGGGTGGTGGCCTCAGACGAGGTTTTGGTGTTGGTTTGGGTGGATACGCAGGAGATGGTAGGGAGGTCTGTCTAGCAGGAGATGGTGGCTGTGGACTTGTGGGAGGTCTGAGTGGAGGCTGGGGAGGCCGTGGACTTGTTGGAGGTTTGCGTGGAGGCTGTGATGTATGGGCCGGCCGGATGGGTGTGGCAGAGGCCGAAGGCCCGGAGGATGGAGTGGTGGGAAGGCGTCAGGGTGGCGGTGAGGGCCCTGGCCGGTTGGAGGCGGTGCAGCGATGGTGTACGGCCAGGTCCCGTGGGGTGGTGGGTGTGGGATGGTGCGGGGTGGATGTAGCAGGCCGTGTCCGAGGTGGGGTGGTGGTGGTGGGCGTAGACCGGGTCTGAGGTTAGGTGGAAGGGGAGGAGGCCCGGTCCATGGTGGGGTGGGTGTAGGAGGTCGGGTCCGCGTTGGAGAGGGTGTGGGAGGAGGTCGGGTCCGAGGTAGAGTGGCGTGGGAAGAAGTGGTGGGTGGTGAGGTCGAGGGGCGGTGGGGCGGTGGAGTCGGGGATCGGAGAGGCGGTGGAGGCGAGTGTCGGCGGGGCTTGAGGAGGGAAGTGTGCAGGGCTCCGGGGGCCGGCTGCTGGTGGTATGGTAGGGCGGGTGGGAGCTGGTATTGGAGATGGTGTGGGTTTAGGCGTGGAGGAGAGCGTCGCTGCGTAACTGCGCCCGGTGGTAGGTGCGGTGTGGGAGGGTGCGGTTGTGGAGGTGGAGATGTCAGTGGTGGAGGTGGTGCTGCGTAAGTGTTGTGCTGCAGTGTGTGGCACGCTGTGAGCTGCCGCATTCCGACACACCTCCATCTCGTATGCCCACTTGGGGAAATCGAGGTCGGTGGCGGGATGCGGCCCGTCACAGACTGCACATCTTTCGGAGGAGTAGCAGTCGGATGCCGTGTGATGACCGGCGCACTGGCTGCATCGTGGTGTTAGCGACGCGCATGCGCGTTCGCCATGGCCATAAAGAAGACAGAAGCAGCACCGTAGTAGTAAAGGCACGTTGAGGCATATCTCGTATGCCTTGTTGTGAATGTGTACGTGTGATGGCAGTTGCGGTGAGTTGGATCTCAGAACGAAGATGTTGTGTGTGGGACGTGCCTCCCATCTAATGTGATCTATTGTGGTTGTGGCGTCCATGAGGGCTGAGGCGTAACACAGTGTGGCGATGCTGTCGAGTGGTAAGTTATCCAGTTCTGGGGAGCAAATACAGCCCTCGGTTGGTGTTCAGTGTATGATGTAGCGTGAGGGAGCAGCGCTGATTGTTGAAGGTATGTTTGTGTTTAGAAGCGTCGGTGTGTCAGCGCTGCCCTGCGTTTGGACGATGATGTGGGTGGTGTGACTGTTGATCGTGAAGTGTGTTGATTGAGTATTGCCGCGGAGTGTTTTCGCGTTATATATATATATATATATATATATATATATATATATATATATATACATACATACAGTATGGTTTACCTGAATGAACTCCTATTTCTGCACATTGCCTGTAAACTGCACAAAACTCAAAAACGAAGATTAACACGCGCACATGTGTGTGGACGGGGGGCGGGGGGGAACCCACCCACCCTCTGTTTTTCAAAGATCTCATGAACGGGCAGGGACATTGCAATTAACTCTTGTGACATTATTGCAAATTGATAAGCGCATCTCATGTAACAAAAATTGAAATCCGTTCCTAAAATTAGGACCCGTGGGGGTGTAGAGTTGACCGGTCGGCTGGCACAAGTGTTTCGTCGGCGTCGTGGCGTGGCAGCGCGGCGCACTGACCGATCGGTGCACCTCATAAAGGCATTGACACAGGGCCGTACAACTTATACTGCAGGGTTCACTGCAGCCAAAATCTCCACTCCAAATTTTGCACTGCTGGTTTCAGTAGTTTCCGAGATCTAAGGAGAGGTTGGTTGGTTATTTGGGCTTAGGGGCGCATCGACTGCGTTGGTCATACAGCGCCCATCTAAGGAGAGGCGGAATCCTTCCTACCCCCAGGGGTTCGCGTATGTGAGAGGCCCACCTATGAGTGTTAAATGATAAATACATAAAACTGAATTGAAAAAAATGAAATCAACTTTACCTGGAGCAGGCTTAGGGCCTGTCGAGGTACACATGCTACAGTTACCATCCCCAAAACAGTGACCAAATGATTCCACCTTGGGATATGAAAAACCGGCAATTTTTTTTAGTTTGCTTACCGGGTTTCGAGAAAAAATATTTTTTTTTCAGTTGGATACCAACTTAAATCCTTTTTGCAATTATACCTACCGGCCCATAGCAGGAGCAGCAGTTCAGGTGGTGGTGGCCTGGGTAGTTGCGGCCGAAGTAGCGGCGGTAGGCGTCACACACTGCGCAGTGATGGTGTGTGGTGTATGCACAGCAGCGGTAACACCAGTCTGCCGGACAAAAGCACTTAGTAAATGGTAACTCGCTAACCTGGCAAATGCCCGAGGTAGCAGTCAATACCAGAAATATTGGCAAACTGACTTCTTGATTATAAAAAGGTAGGGGTGGGAGTAAAGGTACCACACCATGTAGCTATTGTGAATTTACAACTTTCACCTGCACAAAATCAGTTGATTCATAAAGTTTGCATAGTATTGGGGCTTATTTGAAATACCTTTTTTATTGATTAAGGCGAACATGTCAGATTGTCCTAGCTTTTACCAACTGACCCAAACCAGTAGCTGTGATACCAGAACTTGTGAGCTAACCCAGGTGCTTTTCGTATCCGTACAGCTGCCTCTCCTGGAACATCAGACGTGCTCTGCGATCTACGTCTGACTGGTTCAGCTTCGTGAGCACCTACTGCTGGTCTGTGGTGGAGATATCCTGGCTTCCTGGCCTACAGAAACACTTGGGATCCTTCATGGAACAGGATCCTTGGTTTTTATTCATGGAAGTTATATTTGGTGAACCATCTGCTATTCCCACACATGATCCAACGTATGCCTTTTATATATGTGACTGTTGGTGGTGTACTTGGCGAGGTAGTAGCAGCCAGCTTCACAAGTCACATAATCTGGACCATCCTGATTAGTCTTCACACGTTCCGGGTCGTCAATCGCTGAACTCTCATGCTGTTCTGATGTGGTTCACTAATCTGATTAGCTCCATCCGTCGGTCGTGTGCAGCTTCGAGGGTGAATTATTGCCACTGGACTGAACATCCTCCAAGCTGATGCTTTTGCCAGAGAGCACTCTTATATCCTGTTGACTCTTTGCCGGTGGCTGCTTGTCGCGCTATCTGCGCGACCTCAGGATGCAAGCCACCGTGTCGACGATGTGAATGCTGAACAAAGCTGGATCAGAGACGATGTCGGCTGAGCCCGGAGTACGCGTCAGCACCACGCCCGGGCTCAGACATCAGAGACGATGTCGGCTGAGCCCGGAGTACGCGTCAGCACCGCCCGGGCTCAGACATCAGAGACGATGTCGCGCCGGAGTACGCGTCAGCACCGCCCGATCGGCTCAGCGGACGATGTCGGCTGAGCCCGAGTACGCGTCAGCACCACGCGGACATCAGAGACGATGTCGGCTGAGCCCGGAGTACGCGTCACCACCCCCCGGGGCCGGGAGAAAAAAAAACACCCCCCCACCCAGCCATGATGTTCTCACTGGCCTGGCCACCCTTGGAGAGATTAGTTAGCTATTGTAGTTCAGGGGCGCATCGACTGCATAAGTCATATAGTGCTCATAACTCAGTCAATTAGACACAGAGGCAAGTAAACGTCAGATCGAGTAACAAGTTTTAAGTGACGATATCAGATCTGTCCTAGGGTAAAACTAGCCACGTATGCAGCAGCATGTTAGTAACCGGCGTAAATCACTGAAAATATAAGTTCTAACAGGCATTTCAAAAGTTGTCCCGAGTGAATAATGTCAGACTCATCCCCTAATATTTCCCGAAACGAGACAGAGGAACGTTCCCTTGGAGAGATTATCCGTCGGTTGCTCGAGGAGCCCTGGGAAACAGTACACGGCGGTCTCTTCTTTGTGGATGCTTTCCACTTCTGCAAAATATTTCGCCATTATTTTTTTCATTCGTCCAGCAAAAATGGCACGTCCAGTGGTTGCAAGAGATGTCGCGTTCGGCGAAACGCAAACAAAATAGACTGTTTTCCCGAGCAAGCTCAATGGCTCGCCTGGAAAAGTGTCGGCTGACGTTATCTCCTTGGACTAGCTTTCTTATCAGTAGCTTGTTTGCATCTGAAATCAGTACGGTTTCGAACCAATCCGACAAAAAAAAAAACTTGCTTAGGTTAATCCAAACCAGCCGCTTTTTGGACGTTTGTACCTTGTGTAAGACCTTCAGTCCGGGTCGCTCACAGGTTGTCAGCTTTGCACACAACATACGCTGGAGGCATCTGGCCTGCAGCGAATCCAGGAAACATGATAGCAGTGGCGGATCCAGGCGGAAACTGGGGCATGCGTCTCCCCGCCAGATATTGTCAAGTGGCGCCCCTTCGACTAGAAAAAGGCACCACCCTCGCTCAACATGTTTTTCAACCGGTGGCGACTCTCAGAGTACAAAAGAAGCCCCCTCCGGAGAAAAACGGCGCCCCTCCAGAACAAGTGCCCATCAAAAACAAAAATTCCTGGGTCAGTCCCGTATCACAGATCTTGGACAAATTGACTATCCGCTCCGGACATTTGCAACCTCCTCTGAACAGATATGTCTTCACCCTGGGGCCATCAGACAGACCTGTCTTTTCACAATTGAACACCCATTATGGGGGCAGTACCGTTCTATCTTCCCCTGACAGTGTTTCTGAGGCTCGAGAAGAGCTCTTAGTTGTGTTACTACCCAGCGCTGCTCCAGCGGTCTTGATGTTTTGGCAGTTCCTCATAGTCAGCCTTAGTCATAACTTGTTCCTCTTGAGGAACAAACTATGGCCTGACCCAATCATGGGGTGTTGTTGCATAACTACTTGGTTGTCCTGCATCTTCGACCCAGAATTACCTTCCCCATCATGCAAATATGTATCATGTCGAGCTGACAACCAGATTGTGAGCGAATATCTATCATGTCGAACGAACAGCCAGCTCTAGAGACGGTCGAGACCATTTTCGCTTCCTACTCTGGGGAAAATGTGGGATTCTTACCGGTCTACGGTGTTTGCCATGCACTGTGTTGCTCGGCATACAAATGGGAGTGATACAGCTTGGTTGGTTGGTTATTGGTTTTACGACACGTCGACCGTTGAGTCATGTAGCGTCGCCAATCTCTCACGCCGATTGGTCGCGGGCGAAGAGTAGCGACAGGTGAGACTCGAACCCACAACCTTTCGATTGTGAGACGAGCATCTTACCCCTAGACCACTCGTCCCCGATATAGCTTGGTCCCCTCCCCCCACACTGATATGCCTGCCTTAACCTTATGTACATATCTCCTCGGCATAGTTCTTGCACTTCTTTGGGCTAGCTTTTTATGATACGTTCTCATCCTTATGCATGAATCGTGGGGCAGGATTGGTAGGAATGATCAGGAATGAAAAAAAGAAAATGCAGGTTAGAGATGTATTCACATTTCCTTAGTCAGCATAATTTCTTACGAGGACAGGTACAATTGGGAGGGAGCAGGCGTACACACCACCATGTGTACTCCTCTGGGAATGAGAGGCAATGAACGGCCGTGAGCAGTCAGCATTGGATATCAGTGAGCAGCATCCATTTTCAGCATTGTTCAAAATTAACAAAGCAACAGTTACTTTCGACAGACTTCAAAGAAGCCACTAAAAGTGTCCACAAGTGCACACACACAGATTAATAAGCTTAGCCATAAAAACCAGATGTAGTCAGCTTAGCCACAAGATGTACACATCACCTGGCAGCTTCCCTGAATTGACCAACGCTAGCACAAGCATGGCTTGCAAACTAACTGCATAGGTTTGCATAGCTCTGTGCAGGGGCAGATCCATGAATTTTCATGGGGGTACATGCCCGGAGGGGCGCCACTGCGAATGTACGTGGATACGTGGAGGGGCGCCCTTGCCTTCTGAGAGGTGTCTGGCTGAAAATTCAAAGGGGTGCACTCGAGCTTTCCCAGAGGGGTGCTCCCACAAAGTGGCGATTCTAGCTTTATAAAAATATTGAGGTGGTGGCACACTCGAGCCTTCCCGAATGGACGCCTTTCCTTCCACGAGGGTGCCTTTTCTTCTCAGAAACATAAAACTGTGAAATCGTGATAGTGAAATCACAGAAGAATACATAAAAATACACAACTGCATTCTACATGTAAAACAGGTGACATCTTCAAGTAATAGGAAATCTGAATAGCATTCAAAGTAGTACAACTATTCAAAGGTCCACGATAGCGATCGTTTTCCACATGCAACATCAACGAGCGGCCACTCGCCCGAAACCCCACACTCAAATATATAATTCAAACAGAGTCCATGGAACCAAAATGCTACCGCCCATGAGGCCTAGTATGCTTAACTACAAAGTGCACCCCCGGTTTCTATAAACAGTTCCTCTAATGAAGTATTTCGTGGTGATGGCACAGCTCATTACTAAAATGGTAGAAGGGAAATAGTTCCGTGAGTAGGGATAGTTGACGAAACGTCAACTGACAGGAATAATTATGGGACAGGAAGAGAGTTCGTTGGGCTTCGGGAATAATCAACCTTCTCTCCTTCCCTATCTCCAGCTAAATTGTTATTGGATGTCACTTTTCATTCGCATAGAGCATTCAATTGTCCCGAAAATGTATGGGTACCTGAAGCAACTATAGCCCAACTGGAATACAATTAATGATAGAACCACGGACTCGTATGACGTGGTACGCCAGAGCCTCCCCACTATTTGCCACTAGTTAGCTGCATAAGTCGATAGGTTGTTGCATTGAATGACAAATGTCCCTCTGTCGGTGGTGGCCGTACTTGTAGTTTCCGTGTCTGCCGACAGATATTCCGACTGGGCCGGATATTTGTTGTACTAGAAGGCAATCATCCCTGTACCGCCGGTAGACACCATAGCAAAGCATCCGTACTTACCGTCCTACACTACTTGTAGACAGGTAACTGTGGAGCACGTGTCCATGCATGCCACGATGTAGCCATACTTGAAGTCATCGGTCGGTGCCCGTACCTGCTGGAAGGTGGTTCTATCTGAAGAGCCAATACCTGTCGGTAGGTGTCCGTACCTGCACGCAGGTGGCTGTACCTGCTGACAGATTGTGCCGGTAAGTGTCCGTACATCCATGTAGGTGGCTGTACCTGGGTCCTGGTGGCAGTTGGTGCTGGTAAGTGTCAGTACCTCCACATAGGTGGCTGTACCTGCTGACAGATGGTGTCGGTAAATGCCCGTGCTTGCAAGCAGGTGGCTGTACCTGCTGGCAGGCGGTCCTATCTGAAGAGCCCACACCTGTCGGCAAGTGCCCGTACCTCCATGTAGGTGGCTGTACCTGCTGGCAGTTGGTGTCGGTAAGTGCCGTGCTTGCAAGCAGGTGGCTGACAGATGATGTCGGTAAGTGTCGGTACCCGCACGTAGGTGGCTATACCTGCTGGCAGGCGGTCCTATCTGAGTACCTGCTGACAGTCGGTCGTATTTGAAGATCCCACATCTATCGGTAAATGGTCGTACTTGAAATGTCCATACCCACCAATAGGTGTCGGCGCACCTAGTCTGTATCGGTCGGAGGGTGTCCGTACCTGCCGGCATGTAGCCCGCGTCCGCGTGATGCACGGCACCGGGCCGCTCCAGTGAGCGGGACCGCCGGCGGGCGGCGGCCGTGGTGGCGACGGTGGCGCGCGGCACCCGCTCGGCGCTGGCGCTGCGCGGCCGGTCGGCGCAGGCGCAGTGGCAGTGTCGGCCGCGACCGACCGGCACCAGCGCGCCCAGACTGCGCGAGCGCAGGCGGGGCCGCCGGTCGGTCGGCGCGCCCGGCTGTCGACCAATGAGAGCGGCGTCAGCGCGTCGCCAGGCGAACGGCGGCCGCTCGTCCTGTCCGTCCTGCCCGCCCTGCTGGCGCTGCTGCTTCGTAGCGGGGTCCTGCGTGGCGTCACAGCTGTCAGTGCACAAGGTCACCACTGCAGCATCAGCCATGCTTACTCTGAATACCCGAAGCAGCATCAAATTGTCTACAGGATTGGTGCATAAAAATGTCTAGAGGGCACCGCGATCAAAATATATACTGTCAGCACGGCGAAAACAAGCTACATATCAAGGAACATGAGGCATAGGCCAAGAGAATGCAGAGACATGCAGTGGCGCTGACAAGATGATCGATAGCATCTGTTCTGAGACTATTCCACTGCAGACCATAGGCGCATACATAGCCTGTATTTATTAATGGTGGTACGCAAACTTTCACTGATATCCATAAAATGTGGTACAAGTGAAGAGAAACAGCCAAATGAAGATACAAATGGCTGTCATCGCGGCTATCATCACCATCACCACTGCACCACTCCTATTGCTATTCTGATCACTGATATCCCTATCAGCTTGATATTTCAAGAAGTCCAAACTGGACCTCAGTCAAACTTAAGTTAGCTTAAGTCAATATTAATGCTTAAGTCAATGTTCTGCTATGTATGCATAGCAATGTCAAATAAAAACATACGATGTGGTCTATAATCCACCCACCCCTCTCTTTCTGCTCCCAGGCAGTTGAGCACATGGGTCAATATTTGTTACAATCGATAGTAAAGTACGAGTGAACCTACTGCCATCACACGAAAGTTTCACATGAGCGATTGCTACGCTTTTGAGCACAGACATATTTTCTTGATTACAGTGCTTAAATTCTTACTCTCTTCACCCAGGAAGAGACCTTGTGCACTGACAGCTGCACAAAGTTGAGTCTAATGCGATGGTACTCGACCTTTACATCCAGATTTTCACAAATTTGGATCACAAGAATGCCTCTGGAGTACTCACAAACTTTGTTCACGGAACGGATTTTAAGGAGTCGGATGATGGCTTTGAGGACGCACCTTTCTATTCGTAGTGAGCTGTATGGTGGCATACCATGCACCCGCAAAACTTGCCATGTATTTCACACCACACTGTCGCCAGCGGCAGGAAGCTGTATTACGGAGGCTTTGTTTCGAACCCAGAGGGCTCACGTGCTAATCGAGCATGTGCTTTCAGTGATGCAATTTGCCGAGTGCATCGCATCAGAGGGCAGTTAGCTCCTGGGTGGCCACAGAACACGAAGGGTAATGCTACCATGATCGGTAGACACGGAACCGCATTAGACTCAACTGTGCTTATAATAAACTTCCCTAGCTCGCCCAGCGTCCCTAATCGTGCCTTATACTGGCAATAAATACTACCATCAAATATAATTATCATTGCCATGCATATATACCATGTATGGTAATTGTAGTTGTTAGATATGCCATGCATTCAATTCCAACACTTAAGTTCATGGTCATTTAACATCGGTGGTACCGTGCCAAATTATGCGGAGCCGTCCGAATATACTGAACATGATGAACACAGGAGCATAGTCTGTCACCATCGCATGTCACATGAGGCTCCAGTATCACTTTTATGTTATTGACATTAATCGGTCCATGTCGGCATAAAGATTCTATAACACAAGATAAATGATACTGCATAGCCCTTGGATGATAAAAATGAGCAACATGCTTCAATATACTGTAATTGGGCATAGTTGGGATATAGCTTGCATGGTTTCCAGACAGCTAGGCGCGATAAGTGGAATTTACCTTAACTATGGCGAGCTCGGTGCGAGAAGGGCTGGTATAGCGCACAGTTCGCCGACTGGGCGATCTGTCCATCGAGGTGCGCACCTCCTTCACGGTGGTCTTGGTAGACACCTCCAATCGCGGAGAGAGAGCGCCCTGTGGCAGGCAGGTGGAGAACGTCGGGTGGCCAGGCGTGTCGCCGGGTGTCTGCCTGTGGTCCGTCGGGTGTCAGTCGCATCGACGGGTGTCCGCCTGCGATACGTCAGCCGTCAGTCGCGTCGGGGATGTCAGTCTTTGGCACCTCAGGTGGTCAGCTGATGTCAGTAGGTGTCTGCCTTTGGTACGGCAGGTGGTCAGTAGTATCGGCTGGTGTCAGTCATATCGGCTGGTGTCAGTCATATCGGCTGGTGTCAGTCGTATCGGCTGATGTTAATCGTATCGGCTGGTGTCAGCCGTTGATACATCAGGTGTCAATCACGACGGGTAATGTCTGTGCAGTACATGTGTCTTCTTCCTGTGACGTTTGTCACCTGTCAATACACGCTCAGAATAAAAGCGATATACGAGTATGGCTGTTATTGCTGAGACATGTTAAGTCCAGGCCACATACGAAAACGGCGATAGACCAGTTAGAGTTTAACAATGGATAAGTCTTACGTCCAGAGTCTGGAAGTCATACTTTCCTTTCTCCCAGAAGAGCTACCCACTGTCCGGAAAGTGCACAGTGGGCTCCATGCATAGGTTATATCCCCAGGAAGGCCGTCACTGACCGGGAAGTGCACAGTGGGCTCCATGAGCAGGTCCAGATCGGCGCCCGAGTACTGTGGCGTGGTAGTGATGTTGGGAAACAGGAACTCGCGCGCAGATGTCTCGAATGTGGCCAGCACGGCGTCCGCCTGCAGGGGCAGCCGCTGCACCAGCTCCATGTAAACCAGTTCATGCTCCAGGATGTCGTCCAGCTCGGCCAGGTGGAATGCCCGTCGGAACACCTGAGAAACACACCGACTGGGCTCAGCCATCTCTCTTTCAGAGAACCCACAGAACAACAATAGGTGAGCTACTCACCACATAATGGTAATGGAGGGTTTCTGTTTTCATTGCTACTAACTGCATAAGAAATGTCTCTTTTAATCCAACACAGTAACTCTACCACGATAAAACCTGGGGGTGAAAGTAGAGTGATCGAATGACTTGACCTATGCAATGCTAAGACGAGGTCATGACTTGATTTTGACCTGCCCGGTACCTTACAAGACGAACTCCTGAAGTTCATAGACTGGGATATTTGAAACAAATTGGCAGCCCCTGTCCAGGTTCAAGAAAATGCTTATTGGGCACAGCCCACCATTGTAATATGTCATGTCAGTACACTTGGTGGCATGCCTATCACCAATAGTGCAGGTACATGATTCCAAACTATTGACTCCAACATTGCTGATAAATTAGGTCCTTGGATCACTTGGCATCTCAAACATATAATTCACATACTGTATGGCATGTTTGTAGCTGTGATTGCACAGTGTTATGCAGATGTTTAGTTTGAAAATAACAAAACAACTATGTCCTTACTGACCTTTTCAACCACAAACCCTTCATGGAACATTAATGGAAAAACTGGAGCAGCATCTCTGGTTTGAATATGTTGACCCAGAAGGCAGATGCTCAGGTACACAGTTCCTCTGCTTGACAGCCATACTCCAGGACAGGACACCTGTGTGATATAGCACAATTGTCATCACTGTCTGATAAAAAAGCAATTAGCATGTCAGACATGATAACAGAAATGATTTAACAGAAATGATACAATTAGATGTCATCAATTCAAAATTATTGTTTGTTATTTGGGCTTTAGGGTGCGCCGACAACTATGGTCATATTGCATCAATTCAACATTAAAGTTAATCACAGCAGGACAAGGTTAAGACAGTCTTTCTTCACAAACAGGGTACTAGAACATTGGAACCAGCTGCCAGAAACCAGTGCCAGTAGGAGCACACTGAGCATCTTTAAAAACAGCATAGACACACATTATAAGAAAAGAGGGCTTGCTTTTCGGTATTCCAGGGAGGGCTGTTCGACGGATTTGGTGGGCAACTGGTTCAGTGTCCAGAGTGCAACCAAGAAGGGCCCTTGTGGCTCATAGTTGCACTGATCTTTTATGTCTTTATGTCTAAAACATGCAAACATGCAGTGCATTCTGTATATGCTTCATTGTGCTGTCCTTCATAAGATTAGTAAAGGAAATATTGTTGGTAAACATAGGTGTATTTTATCAGCATTTACTTCCCTTCCAAGGTAGCTATAGAAGGTTCCCTTCCAAGGTTGCTCTGGATATGACAATTGCATGTCATTACTTCACAAGCTTTATTTTAAAGTGTATTGTGCCATTTCTAAAGAAAAAGTTACCTTGCCTGGACATGCTCAGCTTAACTAAAGAATGGGAGTGGGAGTGGCAGTAGGATGGAATGGATTGAAAGTAGTATAATGATGGCGACACCAATTTCGGGACTGCCCTACTAGGTACATAGATGCCTATATACCTACATTCATGCAATATTAACATTATACTTGTCCATAAAGACATAAAGACATAAAAGATCAGTGCAACTATGAGCCACAAGGGCCCTTCTTGGTTGCACTTTGTACACTGAACCAGTTGCCCACCAAATCTGTCAATCAACCCTCCCTGGAATACAGAAAAACAAGCCCCTATTCTTATAATGATTGTCTATGCCGTTTTTAAAGATGTTCAGTGTATTGCTACTGACAATTGTTCCTGGCAGCTGGTTCCAGTGTTCTACTACCCTGTTGGTGAAGAAATACTGTCTTAACCTTGTTCTGCTGTGATTCACTTTAATTTTGAATTGATGACCTCTAATTGCATCATTTCTGTTAAATTCAAACATTTCCCTGAGATATCCCTGTTCCTGACCATGAACAAATTTAAAAACCTCGATGAGATCTCCTCTCAGCCTTCTATATCTAAGTGAAAACATATTCAATTTCTTCAATCCTTCCTCATATGCCAGGTTGCCTATACCGTTAACCATTTTTGTTGCCCTCTTTTGTACTCTCTCTAAAAGCCAACAATCTTTCTCATAACTAGGGGACCAAGCTTGGACACAGTATTCCAAATGTGGCCTGACATATGCACAGTAAAGCTTCCTGATGACCTCCTCACTTTTGTATGACACATTCCTCTGTATCTCCCCAAGCATTCTTAGTGCCATTCTTCTTGGCTTCTTTTTGGTCTGTTCTGATGCCCCCAATTTTGTGTTCAAAATAACACCTAAGTCCTTCTCCTGCTGAGTCACAGATAGTACTTGGCCATCCATCAAGTATGGCACCTTCATATGCTGCCTACCTACATGCATGACTTTGCACTTATCAAAATTAAACTTCATTTGCCATTTTTCGGACCACTTCACAAGCTCGTCTAAGTCGTTCTGCAGCAAAACCTGCTCATTGTGCCCTGTTATTGCCCTAAAGATCTTCAAATCATCCGCAAATTTCAAAACCTTACTGCTTACGCCACATTCAATGCTATTCTCAAATATAATGAACAACAGTGGCCCCAGTACCGACCCCTGAGGGACACCACTAAGAACATTTTGCCATGATGACTTTGTACCATTTAGCATCACTCTCTGCTGTCTATCTGAAAGCCACAACTCAATCCATTTTAGGATGCTACCTGCAATGCCATGGACCTGAAGCTGCATCATTAACCGTTCATGGGGTACCTTGTCAAAGGCCTTACTAAAGTCAAGATATGCTACATCAACCTGATTTCCCTGATCAAATTGTTCTGTAGCAAAATTTAAAAAGTCCAAGAGATTTGTGAGACACGATCTCCCTTTTCTAAACCCATGTTGAGTATCTTGAATCAATCTGTTTCCTTCCAGAAAACTAACTATTCTATCTTTGATAATTGATTCGAGTACCTTGCAGACTAGGGATGTGAGGCTTACTGGCCTATAATTTTCAACTTTCCCTCGTTCTCCTTTCTTGAAAATAGGAACTACATTTGCCCTTTTCCAATCTGTTGGAATTTTATTTTGTGAAACTGATCTACAAAATATTATACTAAGTGGAATTGCCAGTTCCTTTTCAGCTTCCCGCAATACCCTAGCATAAATTTCATCAGGTCCTGCTGCCTTGTTTGGCTTTATTTTTCTGATATAATTGAAAACAACATCACTATCAATGAAATGTCCACTTGCATACAAGCTTAGGGCCAGATACAAAAACAGTTTGTTCTATGACCAGTGTGTCCAAATTCACTACTACACAGCAGGATGTAAATAAAACACATTATTCCTGGAGAATTTGTGATGACAAATGGAAATGGAGGCACATTCAGATTATCCCTTACCTAAAAATAAGCAAAAACTGATTTTGTTCTTTACAATCACCAAAAATTTCGAAGTTATCACAATTCAGTTCAAACTACATCTACCTCCTTGTTTTCACCTCTGAAATTATTAAATTCGATATACTGCCTGTCACCCACCATGCTCCCATTCAGGCCCATAGCTAGACCGAGGCACAGTGGGCCCACAAAGAACACACACACACACAAAGAATGGTTCAACAATTTTAAAGTTAAAATTTGCCAGCAACTATGTATTAAGCAAGTGGTATACATCTCCATCCAAGTGCACCATCCTATGCAAATGATTGCCATTGAACACATTGATCGTGGACAGCTGTATTGAGCATTTGCCATAAAATTAATCCATACCTTGTGCATCCAGCACAGCTGAACCCAAACACAGATAATCAAGGAATCATTTATGTAGCTTAACACCCAAAATATTTTCAAGTATTGGAATAACAAGAATATCTGCTGAAAACCCACGTAAAGATAGGAAAGAGTAGCTATGTGCAAGAATGAAGCTACAAAATATGAAGTTTTACACATTCAACTGATCCATGATATTCAGTTAGTTAGTTAGTTATTTGGGCTTCAGGGTGCAATGACTGCATTGGTCATAAAGACATAAAAACATAAAAGATCAGTGCAACTATGAGCCACAAGGGCCCTTCTTGGTTGCACTCTGTACACTGAACCAGTTTTCCACCAAATGCGCCAATCAACTCTCCCTGGAATACAGAAAAACAAGCCCCCTATTCTTATAATGATTGTCTATGCTGTTTTTAAAGATGTTCAATGTGTTGCTACTGACAATAGTTTCTGGCAGCTGGTTCCAGTGTTCTACTACCCTGTTGGTGAAGAAAGACTGTCTTAACCTTGTCCTGCTGTGATTAACTTTAATTTTGAATTGATGACCTCTAATTGCATCATTTCTGTTAAATTCAAACAGTTCCCTGAGATAACCCTGTTCCTGACCATGAACAAATGTAAAGACCTCGATGAGATCTCCTCTCAGCCTTCTATATCTAAGTGAAAACATGTTCAGTTTCTTCAATCTTTCCTCATATACCAGGTTGCCTATGCCATTTACCATTTTCGTTGCCCTCTTTTGTACTCTCTCTAAAAGCCAACAATCTTTTTCATAACTAGGGGACCAAGCTTGGACACAGTATTCCAAATGTGGCCTGACATATGCACAGTAAAGCTTCCTGATGACTTCCTCACTTTTGTATGATACATTCCTATTTATTGCCCAAAGCATTCTTAGTGCCTTCTTCCTGGCTTCTTTGGTCTGTTCTGATGCCCCCAATTTTGTTTCAAAATAACACCTAAGTCCTTCTCATATGATGCCCATAACAATACTAGTTCTTTAAAAGTTGAAACATTGCATATTCTAGCAAAATCTACAGAATAGGGTAGTTAGTTAGCCATTTGGGCTTTAGGGCATGTTGACAACATGATATTCAGTGGCAGATCAAAATGTGTGGGGTGAATGATAATATCAAGAGTAGGTACCATCTGATTTCTTTTCTATTTTCTCCCCCTAATAGCACACATCCATTATGTCTATTACACAATGTTTTTTTTGGTCTTAGAATGCCATATCCAAAATAAACTGCAAATCTAAATCAATTTGTGCTGTAAGGTAATTTTTGCAGTTCAAAAATTTCAGATTTGTTTTTCTCTTTTCTCAAATTATTACATTTATTTTTTTTCACACATGGGAGGTTAGGCTATGTTAGGTCAGGTTATGATGTATTATTCTTCATTAACACTTTTTATTCGATATTACCCAATTCAAAGCACCTCATTTGCCAGCCTGCTGTGTTATTTTGCCTGCCAACTGTAATGTAAGCATTTGCAGAGCAATTGTGTGGTCACATGTTAACCACATTCATGAACATTACATATAAAAATACATTTCCATAATACAATTGTTTTAAAGCATAAAATTACCACAAATATATATATATATATGTTAAAACACAGAACAATGGGAGCATAGCTTTATTCACAACGTTTCGGCTCACGCCTTTTTCAAGCTATGAACAATTTACAGGCATGGGAGTATTTGGCACTTGTCTTTTTCTTCTTTTTTCAGTTCTCCTCTCTTCTTTTTCCCCCTCTCTTCCTTCCCAATTCGAACACAGGTCATGAGACATCAATCATAAAGCACTTCGCATGTGTTGACACTGAATGAACGAGACAGTGAAAACAGTACATTGGAAACGACCAAATAAGTACGACAGTGATGTATAACCTATCCTTTTTCAATATGTTCCACAATCAGTTCCACTACAACACTTGCAATTTTGAAACTAC
>JAOTOM010003124.1:112500-127500 GCA_034440615.1 Ashinkailepas kermadecensis
CCTGACAGGTTATGTAGTCCATGTCCTGGGCAACATGGCGACTTTGGCAATAGGCGCGCTATTGGTCCAATACATAATCTCTGCCATCGCCTAAGGAAGCAGGACCTCTGGTAGCATGTTAGCTGGGTGGGCAAGTGTCCGTACAGTAGAATCAGCTTGAACCCAATCGGTTGAGTGTATCCACCCAGCTAAAATCAGTAAAATAATAAGGCAGCTGGAAGACAAAGGTAGTCCGTGAGATCAGGCGCCTATCTCGCCAATACCGTTGCTATTCCGAACAGCTGTGTGGCTTGAGAATGTAGGCACCCTTTTGGGTCATTCGGGCAACGTTCTTCGTAATATGCGGAAAATTACTGGCTATATATCCTCCTCTACTGAGATGAAAAGCATCTTTCTAGGAACTTAGGTATTTTGAGAATGCAAGCGTCATCCTGGGTCAATACGTGCTCTCATCTCGGGGACATTTCGGATCTGAGATGGAACCTCACTAGTTCACTTTAGCACTTACGGGGTCTTGTTCTTCCGTCACGGGCACTTTCAAATCGAAAGATCATCCCAGCCCTCTCTGACCATCAGGCACCCTGTTTATTCCTCAGCTGTTAGAGGTCCGCTTCCGCTGATATTCCTCTTTCCAGCTGGCATAGGCATTCCACAGGGACACGGATCACATAAAACAGCACCCCTGAGCATGGGTGTTGTTTTATGTATTTCGTTATTTTGGGGAAAAGATCTCTGTTTCATGACATTTTTTCCGTCACCCTCCCCCCCCCCACATTCAGAAACATCTGGCTGCGCCACTTCCTAATTATGCCACTGAAACGTAGCATGATGAGTATTACTGGACAAACCTGGGCATCCTCAAAATCTCCCCCCCAGATACAAATTATAGGTACGTCATTGGTCTTCAGCGTACGCATACCTATTCCATGCAAGGGAACGTGAGCGCCAGGTCTCTTCTACTTCAGCCCGGCAGCGGTCAAAGAGGAATAATCGGCCACAGCACCTATTAAAGCTGGATCCGCCCCTGTGGTACTTAGACACTGAAATTGCCTATTCGTAAAACCAGTGACTCAGCTTAGAAATCACCGACAAGTAATTGCCTATTCGTAAAACCAGTGACTCAGCATATAAATCAACAAGTAATTTAATTCAGGGAGCATTCACTCCAATATCCTGCTCTTCACAAGCCAAATGCATGAACGCGGCCAATGCGGCGAGCAATTCATGTCCTATACTCACATGTGTCGCCGCTCTGGCGGATACACCTGGAAGCTTTCGGGCGGTGTCTCCCATTGGTAGACTACGGTGGAGGCGTGGAGTGAACCGTACGGCCGATTATAGCATGCGGTCGTCAGCTGATATTATAGGTTTTGAGCATTATAGGCTCCGAGCATTATAGATTCTGTGCATTATAGGCTTTGAGCTTTAGCGGTTTTGAAGCACTAGTTGTTTCCAGAGTTATGCTTTCTGAATATTAGTTGAAACGAAGCATTATAGGAATTGAGCATTATAGGTTTCGAAGCATTATAGGTTTTGAGCATTATATGTTTTGAATGTTCCCACAGGACGTAGTATTAGAGGCTTTGAAGCATTATAGGTTTTGGGTATTATAGGTTACCTTATGTTCCAAGCATTATAGGTTTTGAGTATTATAGAGGTTCTGATAGGTTGCCCTTTTTGAGATTATAGCCTCTAAATTATAGGTCTTGGGTTTAGGAATTTTCAATACCTATAATACTCAAAACCTATAATGCCTCAAACCACATAATGCTTGGAACATATAGTTGTTCAGAACATATAATACCCAAATCCTATAATGCTTCAAAGCCTCTAATACTACGTCCTGTGGGAACATTCAAAACATATAATGCTCAAAACCTATAATGCTTCGAAACCTATAATGCTCAATTCCTATAATGCTTCGTTTCAACTAATATTCAGAAAGCATAACTCTGGAAACAGCTAGTGCTTCAAAACCGCTAAAGCTCAAAGCCTATAATGCACAGAATCTATAGTGCTCGGAGCCTATAATGCTCAAAACCTATATCAGCTGACGACCGCATGCTATAATCGGCCGTACGGTTCACTCCGCGCCTCCACCGTAGTCTACCAATGGGAGACACCGCCCGAAAGCTTCCAGGTGTATCCGCCAGAGCGGCGACACATATGAGTGTAGGACATGAATTGCTCGCCGCATTGGCCGCGTTCATGCATTTGGCTTGTGAAGAGCAAGATATTGGAGTGAATGCTCCCTGAATTAAATTACTTGTTGATTTATAAGCTGAGTCACTGGTTTTACGAATAGGCAATTACTTGTCCGTGATTTCTAAGCTGAGTCACTGGTTTTACGAATAGGCAATTTCAGTGTCTAAGTACCACAGGGGCGAATCCAGCTTTAATAGGTGCTGTGGCCGATTATTCCTCTTTGACCGCTGCCGGGCTGAAGTAGAGGAGACCTGGCGCTCGTGTTCCCTTGCATGGAATAGGTATGCGTACGCTGAAGACCAATGACGTACCTAGAATTTGTATCGGGGGGGGGGGGGGGGAGATTTTGAGGATGCCCAGGTTTGTCCAGTAATACTCATCATGCTACGTTTCAGTGGCATAATTAGGAAGTGGCGCAGCCAGAAGTTTCTGAATGTGGGGGGGGGGGGTCGAAAAAAATGTCATGAAACAGATCTTTTCCCAAAAATAACGAAATACATAAAACAACACCCCTGTTCAGGGGTGCTGTTTTATGTGCTCCGTGTCCCTGTGGAATGCCTATGCCAGCTGGAAAGAGGAATCTCAGTGGAAGCGGACCACTAACAGCTGAGGAATAAACAGGGTGCCTGATGGTCAGAGAGGGCTGGGATGATCTTTCGATTTGAAAGTGCCCGTGACGGAAGAACAAGACCCCTAAGTGCTAAAGTGAACTAGTGAGGTTCCATCTCAGATCCGAAATGTCCCAGAGATGAGAGCATGGATTGACCCAGGATGACGCTTGCATTCTCAAAGCACCCAAGTGCCTGGAAAGATGCTTTTCATATCAGTAGAGGAGCATATATAGCCAGTAATTTTCCGCATATTACGAAGAACGTTGCCCGAATGGCCCAAAAGGGTGCCTACATTCTCAAGCCACACAGCTGTTCGGAATAGCAACGGTATTGGCGAGATAGGCGCCTGATCTCACTGACTACCTTTGTCTTCCAGCTGCCATATTATTTTACTGATTTTAACTGGGTGGATACACTCCACCGATTGGGTTAAAGCTGATTCTACTGGAAGGACACTTGCCCACCCAGCTAACATGCTACCCGAGGTCCTGCTTCCTTAGACGATGGCAGAGATTATGTATTGGACCAATAGCACGCCTATTGCCAAAGTCGCCATGTTGCCCAGGACATGGACTACATGACCTGTCAGGATGTAGCACTTGACATTTGATACTTATATTTATTTTAAGAAGCATGGTATCTAGGGACAGTACCTAAATGGAGACAGACAGACAAACAGACAGAGAGACAGATACAAATAGACAGACAGGCAGAGAGGCAGACAGACAGACAGACAGACAGAGAGACAGACAGACAGAGACAGACAGATGGAGAGAGAGACAGATAGACAGACAGATAGACAGACATATGAAGAGATGGAGAGACAGAGACAGAGACAGACAGACAGACAGAGACAGAGACGGAGAGGGAGCGAGAGACATAGAGAGACAGAGACGGACACGGACATGGATAATCACTCTGGGACCCCAACAATGGTGCCAAAAGCCTCCAAAACGTATTGGTCCCCCAAAAAGCGTCTAGATCGCTAAAACTAGCGCTAGGGATCCAATCGCATGATGTCGGGCTACAAAAGATTACATTGGACTAAAAAGAGTCGGGTATCAGCCCTTCAAAATCGCATTGGGGGCCCAAAAGATCGTGCCAGGCACCCAAAAGTTGCAGCTCCCCAATAGCATCTAGGGCCCCACATAAGCACAGTGTGACCCCAAAAATTGGATTGGAATCCGAAAAAAAATCAAGCCGGAGCCCTCCAAAATATGGAGGGATTAAACAAATAAATGTCCCGGTCAAGAAAATGGCTCTAGAGCACTGAACATATCATCAGATGCCTTGAGGGAGGAATCCCACACCACCACACACCAGCTAGGAATGAGAAACCACGGGGGGAACATGCTGATATTAGCACCGCTCTGGAAACATACGGGACATTGAAGCCACCGCATTACTCTGAAATTCAAACTAGTGATTGGCCCACGAGTTCACCTTCCACCGATTTCCGTCTTGAAGGACCTGTATTACAGCCCTGTACCTGGCACGAGTATTGGTAGAGTACGGTGGAGATGTGAAGTAAACTGATAAGGGTGATAATGGCATGCAGTTGTCAGCTGATATTAGAGGTTTTGAGCATTAATAGGCTCCAAGCATTATAGATTCTGTGCATTATAGGCTTCAAGCTTTAGCGGTTTTGGGCACTAGCTGTTTCCAGAGTTATGCTTTCTGAATATTAGTTGCAACGAAGCATTATAGGAATTGAGCATTATAGGTTTCGAAGCATTATAGGTTTTGAGCATTATATGTTTTGAATGTTCCCACAGGATGTAGTATTAGAGGCTTTGAAGCATTATAGGATTTGGGTATTATATGTTCTGAACAACTATATGTTCCAAGCATTATGTGGTTTGAGGCATTATAGGTTTTGAGTATTATAGGTATTGAAAATTCCCCTAAGACGACTATTTAGAGGCTCTGAAGCACTATAGGTTTTGAGTATTATAGGTTCTGAAGCATTATCGGTTTTGGGCATTAGAGGTTCTGATATAGACCCAGTTCTTGAAGTCTTTTAATTAAATTAGAAATGCCAGTAGACAAGTCAAATTGTGAAAACTATGTGAATTAGTATAAAGATGTGGAGCATTCCTATCTTCTAAAGGTCCTCCAACATTCATAATTCCCAAATTAAAAGTCAACTTCCAAAAATTTCAAGTCAACTTTAAAAAAAAGCTAGGATATGGGGCATCCATATTTTCCAAAGTTTATAATTTCCAATTCAGAGGTTCACCTCCAAAAATTGGAAGCTAACTTCCAAAAGATGGAGGTTAGGTTAGGTTCCTATCTAGGCTACTTTGGAAGTTCACTTCCAACTTTTGGAAGCTAACCTCCAAGCTTTGGAAATTGACTTTTGATTTAGAAGCTAAATTCCAAATTTGAAATTATGAACTTTGTAAAACATGAACAGCTCATATCTGGGCTGTTTTGGAAGTTCACCTACAATTCTTGTAAGTTAATGTAGTTTGTAAATTATGAATACTGGAAGTTATGGAGTTTTGATGATATGACATGCACCTATCTGGAACGGTGTTGTTCCTGAAGGAATTCCAGTGCTGGGAGACTCGGAACCTCATTCTAGTAGAGCAGAAGCTTTGTAAATCTCAGTCTGAGCACCATGCTACCCAGTTGGCCCAACATCAGCAACGAAGAAAGGAACGAGCCACAGCCAGAACCCTCCCGGTAAGATATGTGAAATGCCTGCAGCATTAATTTGTAAAACAACATGAATATGATAAGGCATTCTCTATGTGCCTTGCCTATAATGCCATCCAATGGATATGATGGATATGGGTAATGACCGGTAATCTTTACCTTTTGGCCGACACATACTGCCAAAGGTTAGTGATTTGTAAAGAGGTGTACAGTGGGAACAGTGATGTCACAGGAGTCACGGAAGTGATGTCACAGGAGTTGGGTGTTGGTAAAGATTACCACCTAACCTAGACTAAGATAATGTAGCATAATATACAAAATGTATCATAGCATAATATAATATAATTTAATCTAACCTAACCTAACCTAACCAGAAAACCAGAATCCTCCGAAGCACTTGTGACGTCGTGACGTCACTTCCCTGACTCCTGTGACGTCACTATTCCCCAATCTACACCTCTTTACAAATCACTAACCTTGGCAGTATGTGTCGGCAGAAAGGTAAAGATTACATATTGACCCACCCAGACTGAAAAGTTATCATTTGTGGAGAAAATAAATGGTCAAATCATCTTGATCATGCTCATAGGCATCTGATGAAAAACAAATTACAAAAATAAAAATTACCCTAAACTGCCAATTTTCCGAATGAAGTCGCTTGAGCACCACACCTTTGCTTTTGGGTGGCTACGGCCTGCTCCCATCCCATGACCCTCAGTTTTTGTTTTAACCAGCTCTGTTTGATATGTAAAGCTACCTCAGCCTCTGACCTGTTTTATGATTATCTTGCCTGTGTTTCATGCTACAACTATAGGTAGGTAGGTACCTAGCCATCTCCTATTCCCTCAACCTTCCAAGTACTGATAAGTGCACTCACCGCTTGGACGTCCAACACTATTTCCAATTTCTGAGACCTCCTTTGCATATTCAGATGACATGAATGAAATAGACGCACATTTAACTATAATTTAACTTTCCAAGAGGAGCCAGGACCCAAACCCAGCAGCACGCTCCCCCGAGCGCTGCGGTGCAAATGCCAGCGTTGTGTCGCGTTCATATCATCTTATGCAGATGCGCCTGCCGTGTCTAAAATTATCTGATGTCGGCCAATATACTAGAACAAATCACAAGCACTTGGTTGAAAAATGTATTAAAACGAAAACACTTCAGATACGATATTGAATATTTTGCTTTAAAAAAGGAATGCATGGCATAAATCTGCATTAGCTAAAGCAAAACTACGTGCAATTATAGACGCACGGTAAGCCTACTTGAATATTCTGCTAAGAAATGTAGTATAATTCCCCCAGACAAACGGCAGCATTGGAGCACTGGTGCAACAGAAGCACTGGTGTACTCCGTGCTGCTGCGCCGCATCAGCTGAGCTTTGATCGCTTATTATTCGGAGTATTTGCTAGGAGTTGCTAGGCAACTTGCTAGTTTAGTTTAGTTTAGTTAAATATGGGTCTGTTCCCGTGGCTCCACTAACCACCACAAACCTCCACTGGTCGTTCCCGTCAAGATACCTTTACTAGAAGGTAGATCGAAGTTTTCCTTCAAGCCCGCATGACGTCATCCGAAGGTTTTTTAATATGGTATCAATATGGTTGCAGACGACTTTCCTCAAATCATACGCAATGGTTACTTTCATTTTGCTTCCTCTACAAACAAATATATTTATCTTCCGCTGACTGAGTTATTAATCTTGTCCTGTTCTTTCCAGTGAACATTTGTTCCGACACATATTTTTATCAAGCATAGGCAAGGTTGGATTTGTGCATTGTAATATTGCATGTTGAGAGGAATATTTTGTAGTCATCCAGTATGGAGAATATTTGTGTTCAAACCTGATGCATCCACTCAATTTGCACCCACTTTCGGTGAATTTTGAGCACTTTTACTTGATCACAGCAGCTCACTGTCAAACATAGGAGGTGACTTAGGAGATTCAACCTCCAGATGAGAAAACAAGAAACAGTTTTCTGGAGAGGATAGTGTTCTAGATTCCAAAAATCCAGGAGCAGCCTATTTTTCCAAACATGTGCCTACCTACCTACATTGACATACAACAGTCATTGCAAACATAGCTCTTTCTAGGCCAGCTAGACCCAGGGCATGGTGCATTATTCCTTTATTAATTTTGCATGGATTATTGACGATACATGCATGATTGAACATTTATGTACAATACAATCATCATGCTATGAATGCCTTCCTGAAACTTTCCATGAGTTGCAGTCTGATTTCCTGTAGTATGAATTCAGCATCTAGATATAATGTTTGAATGTAACACATCTCTGTTTCAGGTGTCATGCCTTACTGTGCAGTACCAGAGGTGGCACTGGGCAGGCAACTTTAATAAAGAAGAAATCTGGTTACACCATTTTTATCAGGATTTTGCCATAGCAAAATCTCTTAGCATACAATAAAACATGTCTAAGTTCTCAAATGTTGGGAACCAAGAGCATGCTCCAAGCATTTCAAATAAATTGATCAGAGAAGAAACCTAAAGAAAGAGCTGCTCAACCCTGCCTCCTTACAGAGAAGCAAATGTCTCCTACCATCAGCTATTCCCACCATAATATTCCCACCAGCAAATATCCTGGGTAATCCTGAAACTTTTTGTATTAGTGATGTTTACATCATTTGCAACATTACGGTGTTGTGTTTTTCTTGCTTTGTTTGCATGTTGACAATGTTTTTCCTCCACGAAAAAATAGATTGATAGGCCTGGTTAGGTTATGTCCTTTTATTTCATGATTTTGATACTTTTCTCTGAGAAAATAGATTAGGCTGGCTAATTTTATACTAGGTTACCTTGCAAATTTATAAAGCTTTCAATAATGAGTTATTGTATATGAACCAATTGAAAGCCCTCCTTTTGGTATTATTTTGCTTTTCAACCAATTTTTGTGCTTGCTGGTAAAAAAAATATGTTCTTTGTGCACCAAAATAACAATCACGATAAGACCCTATTTACCACTAAGTTATAGCTACACTAAGTTAGGGTCAAAGGTATGATAAATATATGATTTGAGTCAGATCTGCTGACTGAAATGGTGCATTTATGGGCTACATTTTTTTTTAACAGAATGGACAAAGAATGAGGTTATCATGAGATAACAAGTGAGTGATGCCTATATTTAGGTTGATTCTTTCCATCAACAATTATAGGATTTGTGTAAAATGCCGCCACACGCCACGGTCTTCACTGCGGAGTTGATGGCCATCAGCAAACTCTTGCATACATCGAGGTTGACGACGATATTTTGCATGTTATTTTGACTGATTCTCTGAGCAGTCTTGTGGCGCTGTACAGTTTTAACCAGCAACATGTCATCGTACGAGACATTTTATCGCATCTTACTTCGCTGCATCGCATGGGAAAATAGGTCATACTTTGCTGGATTCCAGCACATGTCGGAATCCGTGGTAACGAGCTGGCCGACAGGGCTGCAAGGCGTGCAGCACAAGCGCCAAGGAGTCGCGTTCTCCCACTCCCTGCCAGTGGCTACTACCCAATTATCTCATCATTTATTCTCAGACAGTGTCAGGGCAAATGGGACCAAGTGGAGTTCAACAAATTAAAGCAAATCAAACCTTAGCTCCGTGGCCCTCGTCCTTCAGCCAAACTAGAAGGGACGAGGTAGCCATCTGTCGTCTCAGAATTGGTCACACTCTAGCAACACATAGGTATTTATTGTGCGGGGACGACAGGCCGAAATGTGTTAGGTGTAATGCCGCGCTGACTGTGCACCATGTGCTGGTGGCGTGCCAAGCATACACAGAAGAAGGTAGGCGCCACTTCGGATAAGATGCGAATGCTCTGAGGTTGAAGAACTTATTGGGAGATTATTACCGATTTATATACAATGGAGCAGTTTTATGCTTCCTTGCGGAGATGGGATTTGACGTAATATATGCACCTGCCTAACTGATTACTTGTTTCCACAGATCTTAGATCAAGCGCCTTAATAGCTACCGATGTTTTATATTCGTTTGTGACAGTCTGACGCGTGCTTAGGCAACCTTGTTGTGGGTGCAATATAACCCAATGGGGTTTACGCACCCTAAAACCCCAATAATCATCATTAAAATCGCAAACATGCATAAGAAGTCCCTGGGCCATTTCTGATCACAATGTTGTTTTTCTGGTGTTTTCTGATTTAACACCCATTCCTTTGGAAAATGAAAACTTCCAAAGATATAAGCACTTTAAGTTCAAGTACCTCTGTCCAAGAAAAGAATATTAAAAACATTGAAATAACTTTTTTTAAACAAGAAAAAATTGACTGCATGTACCTGCTATCCCACCTCAACAACATATGGGAAGTGTGGGGAAAAGGTTTTGGGTCTGGTGGTATATAATGAAAAATAACATACAATTATCAATAAAAATTAATACAACCTAACCTAGCCTACTAATGTTGGACGGCCTAAAACCTACCGATGTTGAATCACTTAAACGCACTAATATTGTATTACTTAAAACCTACGGATGTTGGATTGCCTAAATATGACTTTAAAATGTGATTTTCAAAACAAATTGCAGAGGACTGTCCATAATAGCCACTGCACGTGGAGGGCATGTATTGTGAAATAAATAAATAAATATATGAATAGGAAGACGTCAGCTTTCTACAGCCGCCGGCTGCCAGCGACCATCGTGCAGACAGCGGGTCAGGCGTGCACGGTCCAGGTCGCGGACCGCTGATAGGTCATTCACATTATGGCCAGATCAGGTCGCGAATGGTGCCGTTGCTGTGTCCGTTCCCGAAGCCGTCCCCGTCGGCTCCTGCGACGTCATTTGCGCGGGGGGGGATCTCAGCTGAGGCCACCATCAGTGGTAGCCTTACCCGCCGGCGTGTGTGTTCCCTTGCCGCCCCAGTTCAGTACATAGGATCAAGTTCAAGCCGCGCTGTGACAGACGGTCACCACGTGTGCGCAGACCACTCGTACATTACGGCTGCGATGCGAGTGATGAATTAAAGCAGGCGAAGTTACAGGTGAAAGATTCTTATATTGTGAGTTCATGTCTGTATTTTTTCTCACCAATCACAGTTGGCGATCCACGCAGGTAGACGTGATGCTGCCGTTGTTACTTGGTTACGTTATAAATTCGCGATACATTCGTACTTGAAATACGTATGCGCAAATACACGTGAAAATCGTACTAAGAACATATTCGCACTCGATATATTCGTATTCGGGGAGTTTTATGAACCACGCAAGCAGGACGCTACATCTGCAGTTGGGTCGAAGGTAACCATTTTTATGCAATTTTCCAATTTGTGACTTGCATCCTCAATGACAGATGCAGTCAGCTTCCTGCACACAGACATAGCGAACAGATGTCATCAGCGGGTATCAACAAACACCCCCTGCCACACCAATTATCTTCACAATTTGTCACCAATATATACAGACTGCATATGCACCCACAAACCAAACGCGTGCATCCATTCATGTGTAGGCTTAACAGTAAGCATGCAAATAAAGGGCATAATCATTTGCAATAATGTCTTGCGGCTCATTGGTGCAGATTGCTTTTGAACCATTCATGCACCAGACACACACACACACACACACACACACATATATATATATATATATATATATATATATATATATATATATATATATATATATACACACAAATGCACAAATATATATTACGTGGGATATATGGGGCCTCCTGTCGGTGGCGGATCCAGGGACGGAAGTTGGGGCACATGCCCCCCCCCCATGAAAGGTGGCGTCCCTTCGACCAGGAAAACGCGTCCCTCCGCGAAGGCTCGAGTGCACCCCAACACCCTCAAATTTTTCAGCCACAGGCGCCTCTCGGCAGGAAAGGCACCCCTCAAGCTGCTTTCGCCGTGGCGCCACTCCAAGCACGTGTCCCCTCCCCCAGATGACAATTCCTGGATCCGTCCCTGCCTCTTGTGGCAGCTATTGGCTTCCTGTGGCGGCTGTGGGACCTCTTATGACGACAAAGGGCCTCCTATTGCGGTCTAGGGGCGGTCAGATCATTTCAGGCGGTCTTCTGTGGTTACTTTTCGGGAATTCTCCTGCCACTGAAGGGAAGAAGCTATGGCACACTTAGCTCCCCCCCCCCCGTCTGTCCCTTCTTCCGCTCTCGAACGGAGGTGACAACACCAGCTAAAACGGACGGTAGAGGGAGCCTACCAATATCGGGAAAAATCCCTTTATTTTGGAAGAACTTGATGGTCAGCCTGCCGGAAACGGCACATTGTTAGGCAGGAAAATTGTTACTGGGTCATTTCGGATACATTTTGCTGAAGCTGAAGAATAGTTCTTTCAATTTGTATATGTCAAAGTGATCTATATTTCCATAAAACATGCAAGAGAGCGTAGAGAAAACGGTAAAATTGCATGTAAACCAATGGTGAAGGGAAACCTTCAAGCCCGCTACCAAACCCACTTCGTGGGGGCCCGAGTCCCGTCGCAATCCCAGTGCAGATTTTTCCTCCACCAACCTCCACCAGTGGAGCAAAAGCTCCACCAGCCCAAGAGCAGGGCCCAATTGCGATTTTTCAGTTCAGCCCAATCACGGCGCACTTACTCCATATATTTGCGCGTAAACAACGTCCTCTGTCATATGAATTTCACCCTCATGCTTGAACTGAATACCAGGATCATCTTTCGCGAAGGAAATATGAAATTACAACAACTATGAACAATAATCGAAGTAACGGATGCAGACCACAAAACCATCCTTTTTGCGGCATTTGAACTACGTCATTCGGCCTAAGGAGAAGATGTTACTTTACCGGTCGGACCCGCCGCAATCCCCGTGCCGCAACGCGGCGCCGACTAAAATCCAACTCGAGCCCGATCGACGAGGTCGAGCAATTTGAGATGGCGAAAAGTCAGCATCGGGTGGAGAAGCGCCTCGGGGCCCAGGAGCCCGGCGGGTCCAGACACCAGAATATATGCTGTACGTTAAGAAGGCAGGCTGTAACCAACCGCACAACGGAGGAGACGATGCCTAGTGCTCAACCGAGAGGGAAGAGAGATTGCCTAGTTCATCCCATAGGCGAAAAGAACAATTGTGCTCCCCGCAGTCCCTGAGGATACATTCATTGCCAGAAATAAAGACAAACTTGGGACTTTGTATTACAAGGCATACTATATACCTTGTGCGATCATCTGGACAAACATTTGAGGAGCAATTTGGCCAATTTATGCTACAGCGCCAAACGCTTCCTTTTTGTCGCGGAATTCACACCGCTGTCAGCTGATTTCGCCACCAAGCTCCACTGGTCGTTCCCGTGGGAAAGTCTCAACTAGCCTCAACTAACCTCCACTGAGTTCCTTCTGGTGGAGCTACGGGAACAGACACTATAGTTTATAGCAAATTTGGAAACATGTTTTTGCTGCATGCTTACAGCAATATTTGGTGTGCCGTGGACGTGGATTGGGATGTTTTTATGGTTTTTCATTGTAGAGGTATTAAAAGTTCAATTGATCTTCACGATCCAGGAACGACTCAACGTTATACAAATTGGAAAGCTATATTACGACGGGGTGGATGTAGGAGGCCGTACCTGAGGTGGGTTGGGGGGGGGCGTAGGCCGGGTCTGAGCTGAGGTGGAAGGAAGCCGGGTTCGCGATGGGGTGGACGTGGGATGATTATCTTGCCTGTTTTTCGGTGGGGTGAGGTGGGTGTGAGAGGAGGCCGGGCCCGTGGTGGTGGGGTGGGGGGATGTGGGAGGAAGCCTGGTCTGTGGTGGAGTGAATGTGGGAAGAGGCCGGGTCCGCTGTGGGGTGGAGCAGTGGCAGTGGCGTACCGAAGGGGGGCTAAGGGGGCCATGCCACCGCCCCTGAGAGCTTGTGGGGCCTCCAAGAATCGCGCCGGGATTCGGAAAAACTGCGCCAGGTGCCATAAAAATCCAGCTGGGCCCCCCGAAAATCGCATTAGGGCCCCAAAAAGTCGAACATGGGCCCCTGAAATGACGATGGGCTCTCCAAAATCGCACCAAGGCCCCGGAAAATCACATTGGGGCCCCGAAAATCGCACTGGAGCCCCTAAAAATCACATTGGGCCCCAAAAATATCGCGCAGGGAACCCGGAAAATGACGCTGGGGCCCCAAGGATAGCACGGGCTCCTAAAAATCACACTGGGGCCCAGAAAGCCGCGCAAAGCTAAAAACAAAAAAAGCTCCTGAAAACGACGTTGGGGTCCCCAATAAGTCGCACAGGGGCCCATAAATTGATGAGCTGGGCCCTCCTAATCGCACCAAGGCCCCTGAGAATCACGATGGGCCCCCAAAATCGCATTGGGCCACTAAAAATCACATGGGGCCCAAAAAGTAGCGCAGGGGCTCCGGAAAATGACGCTGGAGGCAAGAATACCACGAGGCCCCTACAAATCACATTGTGGGCCCAAAAAGCCGCGTAAGGGCCCCTGAAAACAACGCTGCGGCCCTAAAAACTAGCGCAGGAGCCCCTAAAATGACGCGGTAGCCTAAAAGTCGCATCAAGGCACCTGAAAATCACATTGGAGCCCAAAAACCGCATTGGGACCCCTAAAAATCACATTGGGGGCCCCAAAAAATCCACAGGGGCCCGGAAAATGACGGTGGGCCCTGGGTTGCTCAAATAGGACCAGTGCGGGCTGCCCACGTCCAGCCCTTCCACAGGCTCATTATCGGCTGTCCGCGATGGCTCCACATTATGAAGTTACCATGCTTTCGATGTGACTTTCGGCCCATTGGAGGCATTTGCTGGATTGGAATTCGCTGGAAAAATAGCTATTTTTCGGGCATCCAATATATTTCGGAGGTACTCAACGTTAGTTTTGAGGTTTATCGAAGGAGCAGTAGGGAGTCTCTGCTGTCGGCGGAGTGTGGGATGTATGGGGGATGGGGCCTGCGGTTGCTGTGGTTGCGGTTGTTGCCGTCATATCTTTCAGGTTGTGTGAAAGAGTGCCAGTGTGTTGTTGTTGTGTCTGGTACCCCACCACCTCCACCGCCCATTCCCCCAAACCCAGTCGGATTGGTGTTGCTTGAACTACCCTCCCTTGCTCCCTTGAAATACCCCCCATATGTTGTGCGAGGTCAAAGTGTTGGTAGCACCAAATAGGCAAGTGAGTGCCACTCACTAAATCAGAATGAATTATTTGTATACAAATTAATGTGTATGTAATTTACCGTGATTTGAATGGCTTGTCCCAAGTAAGGGCTTTTTTAGTGCTGATAGTAATATAACTTTGTGCAATGTACCGCACGAAATAAGTGCATGTGTTGTTCCCCAAGCGGCTTCCGCTGGTTCTTAAAGCTAACTAACACACATTCATTCTCCTCATTCGCGAGAGAGAGAAAGAGAGTGAGGGAGAGAGAGAGAGAGAGAGAGAGAGAGAGAGAGAGAGAGATTATTATATATATATATATATATATATATATATATATATATATATATATATATATATATATATATATATATATATATATATATATATATATATATATATATATATATATATATATATATATATATATA
>JAOTOM010003124.1:130000-136275 GCA_034440615.1 Ashinkailepas kermadecensis
GAAAAATCGTCCAATAACATAATTAAAAGAGCAGTGCACAGTACATGTCAACATAACAACTCTGAGTAATAGCATGCGACTGCAGTGCCATATAGTGGGCTCGGATCTATCGTCACGATCACCGTCACCTTTACCCTCCTCCTCACTCCACACACCAACAAACACACACCGGCTTCAATAAAAATACTTCAGCGATCAGATGCAGGCTAAAGCACACCGGCCTTGATGGAGCATCAGAGCACAGCAGACCTGAACCGTGATGACGATGGGTGAAAGTATTTCCTTGGTGCCTAACATTAGGAAGGAGCATTTTTCCCTTTAGTACGCCACTGCGGCTGCTCAACGTGTTTTTTCCGCAGATTCCACGATCGAGAGTAGAAAGGCCCTTCGGATACTTTTCTTTCGGGACCCATTCTGAATTTTCCGGTGCTCTGGTCGATTCGATAGTCCCCTTGTGATTTTGGGGTGAAGTCTATTTCTTGTAAGCCCCCTGCAGGATATTTTTGGACCCCGGTACGATTCTTCGGGCTCCCGGTGCGTTTTTTTTTCGGTGCCCCAACATGTTTCTTTTCCGGCGTCCGACGACTTCTTATTTTGTGGATCCTTGACGCAATTTTTGTGTCCGCAGGGTAACATTCCGGGTATATATCGGTTCTTGGGAAGCCAGCTGCGACTTGTGGGGCTCCGGCGCGACGTTTTGGCCCCAGTGAGATTTTCGCGAGAAGCGGCGTTAATTTTTTTGGTCTAAGTGCGATTTTTGGGGGCCCCGTGGTCACCTGGTCTTCCCTTGCGCGAGTTTTAGTGGCTACGACACGTTTTTGTGGGCCCAGCACGTTTTGTGGGCTTTTGGAGCCATTGTTGAGTTCCCAGATTGATTTTCCGTGTCCGGACTGTTTTTAATTTCTCCAGCTTCATTTGTTGGGTGATCTCAACGAGACTTTTAGAGCCCCGGTGCGACCTGTCATGCCTCTAGCGTGATTTTCAGGGGCCCGGGTGAGAATTCTTAGTACCCCCCAGTCTCAGCGTGATTTTCAGGAGGCCCCGGCCCGACCGTTTGTGGCCCCCATCGTGCGGATTCTTGGGGGCCCCACAACCTGTCAGGAGGGGGGAGGGAACTGCCTACAATACCCCCCTCCCCCATTCGGTATGTCACTGTGCCATGCAATGATGCAACATAAGAATCCAGGAATAGTTCATCTGTTTCATCACCCACATGTGATTTCAACTCCCCAGTTCTCCAGACATTTTGAGGAAAGTCAAACATCTGCTACATGGATCGGCAAGGATGGATTATAAGGCAACAGGGATACCATGGAATTCAGATCACAGTAGTCATGCTGCAATACATACCTTCTTCCACAGGCTGCTTTGGAGGTGGATGCGCTCCTGAAGTTTGGTCAGGGTGGGAGTTGCAGGTGGATGGAGCAACACTGTGAAGGACATAACATATGGTTCAAAAGACTCCTGTTTACATTAACAATACAGGGGATGAAGTAACATTTTCATTAATTGACTTCTATGGTGTCCTGAGTGAGTAGGACAATCGAGATGGATTTCTGTGATATGCATTGTAGAAGTAATGTTATGATGTAGCTTTTAGACCCCAGTGGGAATGGCATGGATTCACTCATAAGTGAATTTGCAAACATACTGATATATCAGTTAACAACAATGCAGGGAGCTATATGATCAACATGGTCGATGTGCCCTAAAGCCCAAATAACTAAGGAACAATGCAGAATAGTGCATTTAGTGCATTTAGAATAGTGAGCTTTATTTTGTATGCAAACATCAGTACCTTAGAAATCTTAATTAAACGTTACACACATCAGTTCCTTACAAGTGTCAGCAATACATTTCCTTCATGTGCTTTAAACATGATTCAAGAAAGCACTGTCATCGATTTTAAACTTGCAAAAAAAGAGTGGGCCACGTGGTGTTTTGAATGCTATTTGAGTGAATTTGCTGTCTTGTTAGTGAACTGATCACTTATTGAGATACTTTAACTTCGCCTGCTTCTATCATGAAAATTTGTCATTTTCCAATACATCAGAAATCATCAGAATAACTTCTTGTCCACAAACCGGTGTATGCATTTCTATGAATTTATCATATTTATTAACACGAATGATGTAGATCTGCAATCTGCAAATCTGCAATCCGATCTGCAAATTTATAACTCAGAAAATGGTATCAGCACAGGATTCCATTCCTGAAAATATAGTACTTTCAACATGTTATTGTTCTTTGTGAAGCAATAAGTGCAATGCTCTCATGCAGCATGCAGATGGAGGTTCATCACGTGCACCAGGTAGTACAAAAAGAGGTATTATTGTAGTCTAAGGTAACCACACGACAGGTTTTACTCCCATTTTACCTCCACAAATCATTCAAAGGCGCTAGGTTTGCCCTAGTTACGTTAGGCTAGGCTTTTGTTGTAAGTTAGTATTTTTTCTTAAAAAGAAGATATTTTCTTCAAAAACAGTTCAAGCTGGACTAGGTTATGTTAGGCTTTTTAACTTGAAAATGTTTGAGAAAAAAAAAATGTTTGGAAATTGGACATTAAAAAAAAAATATTGCATGGAAGGCTAGGCTAGGTTAGGTAAGGTTACGTTACATCTTTTTTAATCTGAACATTATTTTTCATCCTATATTACTCAAATACAAGCCCCTTTTTGGGTGTTATTTTGCCTCACAATTGAAAAGTGTCTGCAGACACTGGCTGCAGACACTGGCAGATCCAGGGGAGGCTATTCCGGCCATGCCCCCCAAGCGCTTGAAAGGGGGGCCATAGTGTCTTTTGCCCCCCCCAAACCAACAAAAGTAAACTAAATTAAAATGCAGTAACCTTTGCTGAGGTTAAAAGATAGCGTTCCGGGTGAAATAATCTCCAATATTAAAGGTATTTTGTTATGATTGTTTGGGAGCACAATCTGGTAGCATAGTAGATTCTGACACATCGAGGGTTCTATGCTGTTGAAGTTCTGCTTACAGCAAGAGATGACGAAATCAGCCGTTTCATTATTCCTTCGTCAGATAGGTTCATGAAGTTTGTTTAGCCAGTAACGGGCAAGCGGACCCAGTGAGCCAGATTTCGAAAGCGGAATTTGAACAGGATGTATTGTGCGAGTGACCAGTTGAGCCCAGTTGAGCAGCATGTTTCGTATGTTGGTGTTGGGGCAAGGCCATATAGCCATGTAGGTGTTGGGGTTGCTAAGATGAAGAGACAGGCTACATTGACTGATTTTTTCAAGAAGAATAGCAAGAGGAGGTATGTATTTATATCCTGAATAAGAGATAACTGGTGGGTTTGCATGTAGGGGAGATTCGGGTGGTAGGACCGGGCTATCAAAGTTTAAGGGTATTATTGCAGTTTAAGGTATCTACGAGACAAGTTTTACACATACCCTCATGCACTGGCGGATCCAGGGAGGGGCCATTCCGGCCATGGCCCCCGCCCCCCGAAGCGCTTAAAAGGGGGCCATAGTGTCTTTTGCCCCACCCCGAAATCAACAGAAGTCAACTAAATTAAAATACAGTAACCTTTGCCGAGGTTAAAAAATGCGTCTGGATGAAAGAATCTCCAATTTTAAAGGATTTTTTTATATATATAATTGTTTGGAAGCCAGTATAGTAGCATAGTAGATTCTGACACACATCGAGGGTTCCATGCTGATCAAGTTCTGCTTACAGCAAGAGTTGACAAAATCGGATCCGACAGTGTCCACGTGCACGAACGTTGACGTGGTACAAGACGTTGAACGTGAACGTGAACGTTTTGGTAAACAAGAACAAAAATGCGGTAACATAGAAACGGTGGAGGTAGGCTGGGGCCCCTACACAGGAAATTATGTTGTCAATGATTATTTTACTTTTTATTTTATTTTAATTTTAATTATTATTTAAAAAAAGGCCCCTTTGCCAAATAGTGGTCGAAATCCGGTGCTTTTAACCAAAGATAGTGGGAGAATGGGCATCCTCCAAATCCGTTCGACCCCTCCCCTGATACAATTCCTAGGTACGCCACTGGGGGAGGGGAGGGGGGGCTGACGCCGAAAATCGAAAGTTTCCCCCAAACCGGTGGGCTAGATCCGCCAGTGTCTGCAGAGTAAATGAGCGGTTACATCATGGTCAGCACATTAATAAACACTGCATTCAAAAAGAAATTAAAAGAAGTGAGAGAGTACCATAAGCTGAAAAATTACCGAAAAGCCAGGTATTATCGCAGTTTAAGGTAGTCACAAGACAAGTTTTACACACATTTTACCTCCATGAAGCATACAAAAGGGTTAGGTTTCGTTAAGTCAGGTTAGGTTAGGCTTTTGTTGTAAGTTATAAAAAAATTATTTGTTGGGAAATATTTGTTTAATGATTTCCTACAAAAAAATAAACAGTTCAGGCTAGCTTAGGTTAGGTTTTTTAAGTTGAAAATATTTGAGAAAATGCCTTGCAAAATTTCGATTAAAAACAATTAATTTCTTGCATGGGAAGTTGGTCTAGGTTAGGTTAGGTTATCTTACATCTTGAACATTATTTTTACGCTATATTACCTGGCTCCACACCCTTTTTGGTATTATTTTTACTCCCAATTGATAATCATGCATGTGCATAGGAAAAGACACTAAATTTGTGCATTTAGGTGTTTATTAATTTTTAAAATTAATTTTCACTGCAATGTTTATGAATGTCACTAAGCTGATGGGACGGGTCTATATCAGAACCTCTAATACTCGAAACCAATAATGCTTCAGAGCCTCTAAATCGTTGTCTTGGGGGAATTTTCAATACCTATAATACTCAAAACCTATAATGGCTCAAACCATATAATGCTTGGAACGTATAGTTGTTCAGTATATCTAATATCCAAATGCTATAATGCTTCAAAGCCTCTAATACTACGTCCTGGGGATGTTTCAAAACATATAATGCTCAAAACCTATAATGCTTCAAAACCTATAATGCTCAATTCCTATAATGCTCGTTTCAACTAATATTCAGAAAGCATAACTCTAGAAGCAATTAATGTTCAAAACCACTAATTCTCAAAGCCTATAATGCACAGAATCTATCATGCTCAGAGCCTATAATGCTCAAAACGTATAATATCAGCTGACGACTGCATGCCATAATCGACCGTACGGTTCACTCCACGTCTCCACCGTAGTCTACCAATGGGAGACACCGCGCGGAAGCTTCCAGGTGCATCCGCCAGAGCGGCGACACATGTGAGTGTAGGACATAGATTGCTCACCGCATTGGCCGCGTTCATTTGGCTCGTGAAGAGCGGGAGATTGGAGTGGATGCTCCCGGAATCGAATTACTTGTCGGTGATTTCTAAGCTGAGTCACTGGTTTTACGAATAGGTAATTTCAGTGTCTAGGCAGACCACACGAGGGGCGGATCCAGTTTTACATGGGCAGGGGTCGATTACTCCGCCTTGTCCGCGGCCGGGCTGAAGGAGAGAAGATCGCACGCTCGTGGTGCTCCCTTGCATGGAATAGGTATGCTTACGCTGAAGACCAATAATCAGTGGCATCGCCACGAAGTTCTTCCAGTGGGGGCAAGGATCAAAAGCAGCCTCCTGCCCCACCCCATAGGGGACCTCCATGGTGTTAGGGTCTCCTACTGTTTTTTTGTTGTTGTCTCATGCTGTTCTGTAAATTGAAGGGTTGGCATAAATGAGTACTATGAGTACTTCATACCAAGAATCGCACAAACCATTTGTTGAACCTTTGTCTCCAATTAGGTTGGATTTATTCATCTCCACTTTTGCATTCTTGTACATGATGCACATGGCACAGGTGATATATGGATGCTCACGGGACCGTTTGGTAACGTACCGAAAGGACGGCCACCGTGACGATGTGCCTTGGGTGGGTATTGGGGAAGTCGAGGAATGTTGAACCTATTATCACTTAGGAGGACCTGGAGCGCATGGGGTGAAACAGACTGATTATTTGTACACATATTCCGAATTGGTGATCTTTTGGGCATTTCAGTCGCATCAGAATTGTTCTCAAGCAAATTTAAATTATTGATATTCTGAGTTGTTCTGACGTATCGCCCCTGTCTCAACGTACCCTAGGCGTGGGGTAAGTTGATCCTATTGGTAGGAAATGTTGATCAGAAGTCTTATTTATGGAAATAAATGTTGTGACGACTACTTGTGAGTGTTACTTTTAGCGCTGCAGACTTTTTATGATCATTTTTGTCACCTGACGTGTTCTGGTGGCAAAGGAAGCAAGCGAGAAGAAAAACAACATTTATCCGCAAGT